>JAUKPP010235348.1:0-19102 GCA_032273245.1 Phyllaplysia taylori | reverse complement strand
CCCCCCCCCCCCCCACTGTAACAGTTTGAGGGTACTTGCGGCCTTAGAGTACATAGACCTCTCCGTGAAATGTGAAGGTGATCATCAGTGATCCTGGCGTTTTGATTCAGAGAGTTTATGAATCCGATCCATGTTCTTTTAGAGATGGACATTGAAATCAGAAGTCGCCCTGCATCTTTCTAACCATCTGCTCCTGACTTCTAGTGTGTATCAAAGGGGCATAGAAAAACGAAAACCAACCACCATACTAAAATTCATGTTCCCCAAAACTTAAGTTTTCATACCTTCCACTGTATTTGTTTTCTATGTATTATTCATTTTTTCCTTGGGTTTTCCTTTTCTTCTTTCATTTGGTTGGTGTAAAATTTGTGTTCTTTTGGTGGCTTTATAATATTACTTTGTCGACGTTCATTTTACCTCTTGAATAGATGTTCATGTCGTAAATTTGGGAGTTCAGTATCGTAAACATTTGTTTCATAGTTTATCTCTCTTGGAGGATGCTTTGTCCCAGTTTGATGTCGTAGAGGAGAGTGGATTGTTTTGGCTCTTAAGTTTTGGGATGTCCTGGTTAGGGTTGTATGTAAAGGAGGATGGGCTATCATGGAGTAGGGTGGATTGTCAAGGTAGGTTGGAGTTAGATAGGAGGGTGGGTTGTATTGGTTGAATTTAATAGGAGGGCGGGTTGTCATAGTTGGAGTTTAGAGGAGGACGGGTTGTCCTCGTTTAGAGGAGGGTGAGTTGTCCTAGTTGAGAAGAGGGTGAGTTGTCGTAGGATGTTCTGGTTTACGGTAGAAGGGTGAATGTTGTGTTTGAGATAGGAGGTGAGTTGCCACAGCTGGAGGGAGGAGAGAAAGTTTCCCTGTGTGTGCTGTTAACAATCGGTCACGTTTCTCCTGTTATCATTGTGATTGTCCTTTCCTTTCTTGGAAACCTGATGCAATTCATCGAACTTTGTGGTTCAAATTTATGAAGGAAATTGGTCACATGTTTCTTTGATATTTAAGCAGTTTAGAGGATTGACCGTTGTGTTTTTGCGTACAATGCTCTTTAAATTGCAGAGGCATTGATATCCATTTTCTTTGGAGAAAGATTACCCTTAAAGTACTAATTATTAGAATATAAATTTTCTCTTGACTGTACCTTCAAACTATCATGTTTTTTATCAGATTCAACCCCGAGGGATTCAGTGGCTGGTGCCCTGCATCATGTTCTCTCATGGGTGTAGAAATAGATGGGTGTTGTTTTCTTTCTTTTTATCACCTGTGACTTAATCTGTTGTAAAAGTGTTGAAAGATTTCTCAAAAGGGTGCTTTTTCATTATTTTATTGAAATCAATTTGTGGTGCTTGAAAATTGTTACTGAGTGTATAAATTAGTGGGGTGCGTTCTAAAATCATTAATAATCATAAAAGCCTTTTCCCATTGGTTATTTGAATCAGACCTTTCAATTTGTAAGCAAATTAGATGAAACAAGCAAGGGAATTGTTAGAATGGCAACAAAATGGAAGACTGATTTGGTAGTACATGACTTGTAATTGGCCAGCGAGCAACGGATAATTGAGGTCATCAAGAGTCTTATCTGGTAGTCTCCTTTAGAGACATTGAAGAAAAGCGTAGACATGTATTATATTATTATCGGGCTAATAATGATTATAATGTTTGTGTCAGGTTAATTGAATGTCACTGGTTGTGATATTGGAGAAATTATCATGACACCTTTCTCGGTTTGTTTGAGGCACGTCTCTCCAGCTAAGTTGTGTTGTTTGCAGCAAAGAGCACAGAAACTATTTTTCAATGAATCAGATTGTAGAACAATGCATAGAAATTTAGTTGTGGCCCTCGTCCAGTTGTGGCTATATGTATGAATAGGATAAAGTTTTTTCTATCAATACGTGACACATTGTTGAAATACGAAACTATATTGACTTTAAACAAACCCTGCTGGTGGTCATCAAATTAGCTCTTGGAAGTAGCCATGATTTGTACTATGATCCACCGGCTGTCTCACTAGAATCTTTCCTCCTGTCTTTCCTATAGTTTGAAGTTTTGCCTTGAAGTGGCTCTGTCGTAGTGAAGTGAGGACATCAAAGATCCAGGGCGGGGGACTTCTGGACAAACACCTATACCTTTCTCCTCAAAGAAATGCACTTTAGTTGTGCTTACCTACTCATCACATGCCATACAATTATTGGGTGCTTGGCACATTAAAGGTTTTATCTTTCTTTTTACACTTCAAGACATAACATGTGATGTTTTTGCACACTTATATTGTGACCGTCACATTCTTCATCTTCAGTGCTTGTCACTGAAAGGTTTATAAAACTATTTTATGCTTTCAAAACACAGAGGGATCGTGTCTTTTTTCAATAGCTTTGAAAAATATTAGAATAGGATGGCTGTTTGTAGTGGTACTTTGAAGCACATTATCTTGTTTCTGTTTACATTTTGTGACAATGAAAGCTGCTGAAATAAAACAACTTTGCTGATTTTTTTTTCGTCTTTTTTTTCCAAGCCAAATCTACACAAAATAGCAGTTGAGAGTCAAGCCAGTGTCATGTCAAAGTCTAGTAGGTCACCTTTTTCCAAACCTTTTTTCTATGACAAAACATTGTTTGTACATCTATTCTCTTCATTTGATTACTAATTTTTTGGGTAGTTTTTAGTACTCGATGTTGACTATATTTTGTTTGTTTTGTTTGTGTAAACTTTATTGGAGGCTTTTGTTACTTCAACGTGATGTAATTTATTAACACGTTTGCTTCCTTTTACTGCTTTCGATCAAATATGAGATTAGCTAATCCAACTAATTTAGTGAATTATATTCCTGTTTACAGTTAATCTTTTGTCATATTTTGTAAAAGCTCATCAAGTAATAATAATCTCCTTTTCAATCGCACTCATCAAGAAATTTTTTAAGTGTATTGCTTTTCCTCATGAAATTACCATCAGTGAAAGTGTCATTAAAAATTATTTTTTAACGTGTAAAATGAATCTGTAACTGTAAGTCGTAACTGTAGCCACTTCTTCCATCTTCTGTTTTTGTAATGATATCCTCTGGCCAAATAGATGGTAAAAAAATATTTGTGTGGCAAACATTGCATTACGATCAAAATCATTTAACTCTCTCCCTTTTACTCTCAAGAAAGCCACGAAGAAAGTCACAGAGATTTAAAGTTTATCTCACTTGATTTAATATCAAATCAGCCTGAATTTTTAAAACAGTAAATGATACATCTCAAGCTTTTTCTTGAGGGTATTTCACTGTAAAGTCACAAAATTGATCACCAGTGTCTTCATGTAAAATCCTGTATGCTAATTCGTGTCTGGGGCATTTCAGGCAAAGATGGAAACAAGGTCACCACTGTGCTGGCCACAGCAGGTCAGGGGTCAGACCGGCCACAGGAGGTCAGCTACACAGATGCCAAGGTCATTGGCAATGGATCCTTTGGTGTGGTCTATCAAGCCAAGTTGACCGAGTCTGGGGAGCTGGTGGCCATCAAGAAAGTCCTACAAGACAAACGGTTCAAGGTACGGTAGAATGACCATAAAGTATTGAGAGCGCAGTAAAGCTTTTTAAAAAAATGACAATATGAACTCTATGCTGTGCGATCTGTCTCTTGATGTATTGAGATGAGACGAGCACATACTCAAACTTTGGATACATAGATAGTTTCTTGAAGAAGTAATCACATTAGAGGCAATGGAAGTTCGAGGTCCAACATTAGTTGTGATCAAGAATTTTTTTTTTCTGTGAGTTCCATGTCTTTACTCCCTTCCATTTGAATTGATTAACTTCGATCATTCTACGCACTCAACAGAGGAAAGAAAGGTAGAAAGTAAACTTTTAGCACTGTCAGTATATTGTATGGTGCCCTCAAATGTTGAGATAGTACTTATACAAAAAGTTTTTAAAAATTGTGTTTTAAGCACTCCCTGTTTACTGTTCTGATGATACCATTCACATTTATTAATTCCCTTTCTCGAAAGCTCCTGCTCATCCTTCTCTTTAGATGTTACTGTTGTCCAAATTTCCTGGGGCTGTTATGACCTTGCAGTGTTAATAGTGTAATAAAACGTCAGCAAAATGAGCACCGTATCAGTTTTGCTTAGTGCTCTGAGAAATTAAAAATATTCTTATTCTGGCCCTATTTTTCTCTAGTGTGATGTCCTTGTCTTACTATTGATTGTCCTGTTTGCCCCTGGCACTGAAATAACTTTTTAGTGTTCACGAAGATTGTGTTGTAAATTGTAAAGCCTCATAAAATTTAATGGAGCTATGATTAACGAGTCTCGTTTCCATCTTTCTTTCCAGAACCGAGAATTACAAATCATGCGCAAGCTTGAACACCAAAATATAGTCAAACTCAAGTACTTCTTCTACTCCTCCGGGGAAAAGGTGAGTCTTTTACTACCTGTGTCATGTGGTGTATAACAGTTGCTCATATTGCTTTGGATGGGGGGTCCTCTATTACTTTTTTTTAAAGTGGAAGTCCCCTTTTCGCGACTCATATTCTGATAATGGTGACAGGCCTTGTGGTGGTGATGATGATGACGACTTTCCCTTTGTCTCCAGCAAGTTAAAGATCGCACTGTGGAATTCCTTAAAATAAGGTGGAGGGATGATTCAACACCTTTTTTTCTGCCCTTCCGTTGATATTCAAAATAGAAGTTGTGTGTGATAACGAGAATTAGTCATATGTATGTTGGGATGGTTGACTTTTTCATTAGTATAATTTCAGCGGTGATATGCATTGAAGAAGTGTGCCTGCCTACAAATGCGGAGGTCATTTGTTCAGATCCTGGGAGGATTAACAGTATTTTCTTCAAAGTATTTAGTGCTCAGACCTTCTTGCTATCAGAGATTGACATTAAAATCCAGAGCTCAAACCTTTTTATTGACCTGATACTGATAGTGTCGCAAGGTTGACACTAAAACCAACCAATCAACCAGCCTAAGCTTTGTTTTAGTTACTAGTTGGGATTGTTTTTTGTTCATGATTATCATTTTATCGCAACTTTCCAATGTGGCAGTATAGATCTTTCCAATGTGACAATATACATTATCAAGTGAGTTTGGTGTTTGTCGGCAGCTTTAGCGTTGTGCAGCTGGTCTCACTCTGAACTGTTTCCTCCCACAGAAAGATGAAGTGTTCCTGAACCTGGTGTTAGAGTTTGTGCCAGAGACAGTGTACAGAGTGGCCAGGCACTACAGTAAATCAAAACAGACCATACCTATACTATATATCAAGGTAAGAAGGTTTGGGGTCAGCCTCAGGCTGAGGTCTTTTTCATTAGTTTAGAGATCAGAGGTTCTCACTCAAGTCAGTTAAAAATATAGGGACTCACAACAAATTCAGTGAACTTGTCTTTCTCTAAAGAAACAAATTGCTGCTTTGTTTGCGGGACGTCTCCCTTATGAGTAAGAATTAAATGAATACTAGTTGTGGAGAAACTCAAATGAATATTAAGTTTCAACATAGTTTGAAAATAACATTTTTTTATATTGTTGGTCACACTTTAAGCAGCATCAGTCGGCCAAGTGAATTGAAAAATGGCACTTGTGGGAATGGGAAATGCAAGAATTTTTCATTTATTGGGGGATTTAGAATTTTTTTTTTTTTTATCTCTTTTAAAAAAAAACTCTTCTCATTATGTCTCAACAAAGAGACATTTCTAAGGGAGATGATTTATACTATTGTTATGCAAAGGCATAAAGGGTAAGATAAGACACTACCATGTTCCATCACCTCTCACTCTCTTCTCCCTCAGCTGTACATGTACCAGCTGTTCCGCAGTCTGGCGTACATCCACTCGCAAGGCGTGTGCCACCGAGACATCAAGCCCCAGAATCTACTGCTTGACCCAGAGACTGGGGTGCTCAAACTCTGTGATTTTGGAAGGTGAGGGGATAGCGGTAGAAAGTAGCTTTGTCTCCTCTGTGATTTTGGAAGGTGAGGGGATAGTGGTAGAAAGTAGCTTTGTCGCCTCCGTGATGTCATACACTGTCATGTCCAACATTTAAGGTGAAAGCAACCGAGAATCATGATTTCAATTTTGGTTTCTCTTTGGTCCTTTCTCAAATAAATGTAGCAATGCAATGAGAAGTTTCTATAATATTGCTCTTCACAAGCTATGCATGTTAACTCTAGTTACAAAAAGTTTGAACATTAGTATCTTGAAATGATCAAACATAGCTTACTATAGTTTTTAATGTCAACAAAGGTTTGTCAACAATCCTTCATAATAGTTTTTTTTAAATGCTCTGTTGGTATTGCACATTTGCCAGCTTTCAAAATATTTCCTGCGTGGAGTGATTGGAATATCTTTGGATCTTGGTACAAGTTAGGGGATGGTAACATTTTTGTCTGTCAGATATGTGTCTATAGTAGAGCTGGGGCGAGCGGACAGATCGGATTCGTAGTTCGCGGGCGGACGCTGAACGATCGAATCTCGGACGGCAGTGCGAGCGGGTAACGAATCTTTTCGAACCGCAATTCATTGGTCCCCTCGCTGCAACAAGACCTTTCAAGTCATTTTACGAAGATATCATACGAGCTAGCGAGCCGGCGAGTAACAAACTGAAGCAGACAAGACAACAGACATTGTTGTCAATAGCACCATGCCTTGTTGGCGAGACCGGTGACCTCACTGACAGGGTTCAAGTTGATAAAACAAGACTGCTAGCGCAGGATTCGTCGGGCTTAGCTTTGCCAATTTAATTATCAAAACTGCAAGTACCAACACCAGGATGATGCAAGTGCTTCCTTCTCCATCTCTGTTCTCTTCTGTCTATCACACACACTCCTGCTCTCTCATTCTCTCTCCTTCTCTCCCTCTCTGTCTGTCTGTCTCTCCTTCCTTCTCTATCGATTTCTTACTCTTTTACCTTTTACTTTCTGTGTTTCTTTACCTTGCATGAAGAAGAGGCTAAATAGAGCAAGACAGATAGACAAACAGACAGACAGAAAAACAGGAGAGATGGAGAGGAGGAGGAGGAGCAGGACGAGAAGAGGCAGAGAGAGAGAAAACATGACAGGTAGAAAGACGGAGAGAGCGCTATATTAGATTGATAGATAACAAATAAAATATTTAAAAAAAAACAAAAAATCAACAAACACACAAACAACTCTTTCAATCACATGCAGACCGCCCGCCTACACAAAAGAAAGGATCCACTGACCCACAGCCCCCCACCCCACCCGCCCCTCCCATCCCCTATACACAGCTCTCCTTTACTTTTCCCCTCCAAATTCCAGCATACTATTAATTGCACTGCGGTGTGCGTTGTCGCACCAGCGTCCAAGACTCATTGTATTATATTTAGCAGCGTCCGTTGGAAACGAACACTTCCACACAAAACGAACTGTCTTGTAGCTTGCGAGGGAGTTGCGGCACAAATCAGAGCCATGGGCGTAGGACTACGAGATGAATCTCAAACCCTGGGCTTGCTGACTCGCTACCCATTCGTTGATTTGCGAACTCAGCTGCGAACCGTCCGTGGATCCGCAAGTCATTGAAAAAACGAGCACGACCCAGCTCTAGTCTATAGCAGTTTTGTGACAGCTGTTTATTCTTTCATATTTTTTTTTGTCAGTCAGGGAGGCTGGGGAATGATGCTAAGAAATCCTTGTTTGTTGTTGTTGCCTTTTTTCATACTCCTCCCCCACACCCCTTTGGATTAGTTCAATATGTCTTTTGAAATATTGTCATACCAAAAGCAAACTCAAAAGACGAAAACAGAAGTTCATTGTTTTTGCCTTTCAGTCCAAGGTACTTGAAAGTTTTACCCCTCTTAACTTTTCTCTGTAATTTATCTCGTCTTTTTGTTTTCTTTTAACAGCGCAAAAGTATTAGTGAGAGGAGAACCCAATGTATCGTACATCTGTTCCCGTTACTACAGAGCTCCAGAGTTGATATTTGGTGCCACAGATTATACCTGTCAAATAGGTGAGTTGACCAGATGAGCTGTGATGAGAACAAATATACTGCCTTGCTCTTATGAATCAAAAGTACCGTAAATTATCAATGAAACAGCAAACTCGCAGTTGATGAAGAGGGTTGTCCATATTTGCACATTTGACCAAGCAGACAAAAGGCAAACACAATATTTGCACTAGATATCTTTTCAGTATTCACATTCTATGAAGGACTGACTTTGTATTCAGAACTTGTAGATGGTGAAAACCCATGTTCTGGTTGGCTTCATTTTTCTTTTCTCGGGTTGTCAGCTGTCCTCATGCCATGTGTTCTGTGTCCTCAGATGTCTGGTCAGCAGGCTGCGTCCTGGCCGAGCTCCTGCTAGGACAGCCCATCTTCCCAGGAGACAGCGGTGTCGACCAGCTGGTGGAGATTATTAAAGTCCTGGGCACCCCGACGAGGGAGCAGATCCGAGAGATGAACCCGAACTACTCTGAGTTCAAATTCCCACAGATCAAGGCACACCCTTGGTCAAAGGTCAGTGCTGGCTTTTCTTCTCTGTGCTCTCGTATCGTCACTGTCAGTCAGCGTCATGGCCGGCAAAATCAACCCTCTGACCGGCACCTTGCCGGCAAAACCGCGTCGCCGAGATTGGAAAAAATATGCGTAAAATATCGAAAAAAACGACCAAAAAAATCTTGCAAGCAAATCGAAATTTGCCTTCCTGGGTTGCAGGCTTTTTGGGGGCTGTATGCTTGCACCCATGCCGGCACCTTGCTGGCAAAACCGCGTCGTCGCTGAGATTGGAAAAAATATGCGTATTACGATGTGTCGCAAATCTTGCAGGCAAATGAAAATTTGCCTTCCTGGGTTGCAGGCTTTTTGGGGGCTGTATGCTTGCACCCATGGCCAGTGTTGTTGTATGTCAGAACTGAAGAAAAGGTAAAACAAATACTTTTTTGACTGTCATGAATGAGGGCGATGATGTGATAGCAAATATATTGGCTGTAGACTGGGTTACTGTTGTTATGAAAGGGGTGGTAAGAGTGGCTACTGCTGCCGTTAGTTTTGCAGCACTGCAGCAAAGGAATTAGGATCTTGGCAATTTAAGGCATAGATGTGGATTCACTAGTATCACTGCCTTTGATGAAGAAAGTCACCCATCTATTTTTTATGTGAGTTTTGATGTTTGACGTCTGGTCAAGATTGCTTGCTGTCAGAACAGAAATTTGTCAAATCATGGTCATTAAAGCTTGGTAGCTTACCCTACAGAAAAACATTTTGGTGTTTTTCTTCTTTTAGTTTACACGTCTTTAAGGACAACTCACCTTGAAACATGATGGTTTTCTTTTATAGAGTATTTTGGCCAACAGATTGATTGATGGTATAAATTGCTCAACCAGTCAATCAAGGTGTGGTCAACCCGTGATTGATATAATGTAGGTGATCTTAGAGCCTCTTTTACGATCAGTGAACCGGCGCTGTGGTGTAACGGTTAGGCTCTTCGCCTTGCAATCAGGAAGACCCTAGATCGATCCCCGATCACGGACGATCTGGGGGTTTTTTCTGCTGGGATTTTTTCCCTCTCAGTCCGGGTTGGCCCTGACAGGCAGGGTCGAAATAGCCCGTCTCTTAAATGACCTTACAGTGTTGCAGGGGACGTAAAACTGGTAAACAAAAAAAAACTAACCAAAACGATCAGTGATAGTAAGTCTCTCTTCCTTGACTGCCCACAGGTGTTCCGGCCACGCACCCCATCGGAGGCCATATTGTTGGTGAGCCGTCTGCTGGAGTACACCCCCTCTGGCCGTATCACCCCCTTGGAGGCGTGCTCACATGCTTTCTTTGACGAGCTGCGTGAGCCCAGCACACGCTTGCCCAACGGCAGGGAACTTCCTCTCTTGTTTAATTTTACCCAGACAGGTCAGTTGACTCTTTCTCTTTATCGCTAATTGAACTCAAGTGCTTTCTGAACTTGCTGTCTCTCTCCTCCTTTTTGTGGCGAATTGGAACTTGCTTTCTGAACTTTCTCTCTCTTTCTTTATGTCTCCATTTTGAACTGGCATTATCATGGGTGTTTGTTTTTTCTTAACCCAATTTTTGTTATTGTCTACCCATCTGTCTTGTCAGCTTTATTTTTCTTTTACATGGTTTGGGGGGGGGGGGGGGATCTTGAAAGTACTTTGTGGGTTGTTAGCAGCAAGTGTTCTAGCATGATGTGGTCTACTCTTTCCATTACTTTCTGAGTGTTGCAATAATAATCTCTCCTGCAGTTGAAATGACATTGTGGTGTTAATAGTGCTGTTAGAACCTAAACTAAACAAACAAAACATTTAATAGCTTTGACTGAATTTTCAGTCGTGAGCAGATAAGAAATGATACAGAAGATCCAAGCAAAGCTCAACATAACCCTTTTTTTCTCCCTCCTCTTCAGAATTGGCCATTGCCCCAGCTCTCAACGGGACCCTAATCCCCGCCCATGCCCGTAACGCGACCGGCGAGGTGGCGGCCACCAGCTCCGGTGCCCCGGCCAGTAACGTCAACGGCGGTGCGCCCAGCAACAACAACGCGGTGGACGGCGGCAGCAGCACGGCTGGGCCGGGGACAGCCACAGGCGGGGACACTGCATGAGGATTAGCCCCCGCTCCTAGCTGATTAGCACCATAGAGAATCAACTACAAGTGGTTTTGTTTTTTGGGGGATTTTTTTTTTTTTTTTAAATTTTCTTTTATGTTTTTTTTTTTTTTTAAAGAATTAATATTATTTTATTGAATGTTGATGACGATGATGATAATGATAAGGACAATGCTACTAAACAATCTTGTGACTAGTTTTTGAAAGCATGGTGAGTGTTTGTATTTTAGGGACGTGTGCAACAGGTTTTTCAGGCTTTTAAAACTTACCTATCATCTTTTTGTGGAGATAGATAATGCCCGAGTGAATTACTAGCTGTGAGTAAAACATTATTTAACAGAACATTGGTTTCATAAGGACCATTCAGGATAATATGTCCCCCCAGTCTATTTTTTAGCTGGTGAGTTTGCTAATGATGACTGCTTGTCTAGATAGGGGACGGTTCATCAAAATCTATTGAGCTGGTGGAAAGTTTGTTTGAAATACAGGTTACTCTCAGGGCTATACTGTGTGCTGGTGTTTTTGACTGGGGAGTCTTTGATGATTCACTTCCATATAGGAGTGAGGCAGGAGAGTCTGTCTGTTAACTAGGAAGTGAAAAAAGATGGAGTGAATATGTGGGCTGTGAAATGTGTGAGTTCTTTTAACGACTCTTTAAAGACGTGCCATCTCTGGGAGACGAGGAGTGGCAGGTCTGTATAGTCAGTGTTAGCTACGGTCCTGTCCGAAAGTGATGAGGATGTCCCGAGGCCAGTTGGTCTGTTGTTTGGCCCTGTGCCTCGGAGTACAGTGTAGGTGTGGAAGAGCTACCCGGATATTCTACTACCAGAGTTTTGCTGATGTTTGAGTAAGATGAGTGCTGCCTGTGTGATGCTTGTGTGTGTGTATGATTGTTGTGTGTGTGTGTGTACATGTGTATATGATTGTTGTATGTGTGTGTACATGTGTATGATTGTTGTGTGTGTACGTGTGTATGATTGTTGTGTGTGTGTGTATTAATGGACCACTCTGTATAGCCAGGGGACTAAGCCTGACAAACACTTTCATCAGGGGCGGGGGTGGTGGTGATGACTACAAGGCCATCATCGTGAGGTGACAGCTCTTTACCATTATGGACTTTTAGACATTTTTGAGTCCCCCATGTGTTTTATGGAGATTTTTAGCATTTTTGTTTTTGATAAAGCCTGTTTTTCTTGACTGGCCACTTGAGGGAGGGGGTGGTTGCTGTTCGGGTATTTTTTTTTTTCTGTGTATCTATAGTGTTCTAATGTTTAGGATACGTGTTTGTTGAAATGAGAACAGGGACATCTACATCGTTAGTTGTCTGCAGCACTGGGCTAGTCTGTGTGACTCAGCATCTTGACTCGTGCGTAGAGAATATTATATATATGACTGGATATAGATGAGCTGTCTGGGATGGGGGGAGGGGGGATGTTGGTTTGGTTTAATCCTCTGTTTTTATATTTCATTTTTGTGTGAGAATACTATATCTACATGTAAGTGTGATTGTTGTGGTGCAAGAGCAGCTTGTGAAAAGCATGGATATCTGTGGTTGTTCCCAGTTAGCCCAAGATTTGTCGTCGTGTTTGTATGCGCTGGTTCACCTTGTCGTTTCGAAGGGCTTTGCAGCAAGATGCCACCAAGGCCAATTTCAAGTCCTGTCTTGAGGTTGAGCTCTGAAACATTTTATAGGGAACCTTTTTTTTTCCTTTCTATTCAACATGGACATATTTTGTTTTTCTGCACATAGAGGTTACTTTGTATCTGTAAAGCGCTTGGAGGGCTAATTTATTGATGATGGCGTTTTGCTGTGCACCCCTTCTTATCTGTGAGCACAGTTTTATCATCCATATAGACAAGCTGCCCTCATTTGGTGGAGCTTGAAGTGAATGGCTGTGCACTGACTGATACTTGTCGACTCAGTGAAAAAGTGGAGAGTTTTTTTTTAAAGTAATGTCAAAAGATTGTCGCGACTCTTCTGTGACATTACATGAGCAGGTCAATTTTTTGGTTGTATGTATCGTCTGATGAAGTAATTATTTAGAGTATGGTCTTTGTATCTGCAGATATTTCAGAATGTTTGAACTAGAATGCAGTTTTTGTGTGTGTGTAGTGTAGGTGGTGATCTGATCATTTTTCCTGTATTTGTTCTGCTCCGCCATGATGTCTGTTGTTTGACCGTGTCCCTCCTTCCAGTGGAACATCTCCTAGTGTCAGTCTATCAACGGGAGGGAAACAAACTCATCTAATCTTGATATATACTATCACGTTGCACAAAAATGTATCATCGCTGCAGAACTTTGAACAGCTAACTCTGAATTTGGTGAAATGTTCTCTTATCGTGAAATCATGATTGACATCATATGGCTCCGTTCTGTAAGTAATTTCCAGACAGATTGACCTATCCAAAGAGTCGTAGCATCATTGGATTCTAAACAGCTCAGAGATGCACTTAGTAACCTTGAGTTTCAAGTTTTTCACTCCGTAACAATTTGCTAAAATGGAGTTCTGCAGCGACGATATGCAGAAGTGCCAACAGCATAATGGGCACCCTGTGTCAGAGTTTTACTACTGTTGAGAGAAGAATTAGCACATGAAAAAGAAATGTATTGAATATGCCAGTTTGAATCAGTTTTTGCTTTTCTTGAAGAGCCGTTTTAATTTTTGAAGCAGCCAGCCTCCCTATCTCAGCCATGCTTTTCCTGCCACTGGAAGAATGTCACAGTGTGGCTAGTGCCATAGAACCTCAACAAAGCCAAGAAAATCTTCCCTACTGATACCCTGTGCAAGGAGGATCGAACTAGAAACAACTATCTGAGGATAATTAGAATATTTAGAGTATGGCTCCTGTACTACTAGATGCGTTTTTAAACAGAATTTGGATTTGACTTTGGCTTTTTTTACTCTGCTTTTAATTTCCATCATCATACTATGTATAATTTTTCTTTTGGGAGTCAATTTTTCCTTCCAAGGCATATTATATTGGCTCCTATCTAACAGCTGATGTTTTAATTGTGGTTAGTAGAATGCAAAATTATAGCCTACTGAAATGTTCATACACTATTTAATCTACACTTGATGTTTGAGAGCTTCTACTGACTACAGGACAAAGGAGTATGTCGTCACTTTTTCGGGTTGTTCCTCTTGTCACTGTGCGTGAGATTGTGTGAAGTTTTTAGAGAGTGTGACCTTGTGTCGTAGAGCCATCACACGGCTCTCTGTATTCTATATCTATACGTAGCATGTGTCAGTTGTGACACTTTGATGTCAGTGCTGCTGGTCATCTCTCTCTCTCTCTCTCTGAGCGTGAAGAAGGGATTTGTGAACATCAGCCGCTGTTCACATGTGTTGGTCTGTAGGTCTGTGCAACCTTCTTTCTCATTTCTGGTCAATATTTTCATCTGTTTTGGAATCATCTGAGAGGATTCTAATTGGAGCATTGCCATGTTTGCTTTCAACTCTCGGTTTGAAGTGAGTGTGTCTGTGAGTTCCAGGGGTTGGCAGGAGATGAGGATGTGAGTATTGTCAGCGAGATTCGTTGAATGTTGTGTTGTTCATTTGACAGCGAGGGGCTTGTAGCATTGTGTGGGGTTAGAGACGGGCAGATAGCACCGTGTAGATAGAGAGATGCAGATCAGCGACACCATGTAGATTGGGATAGGCGGCACCTTGTAGATTGAGGTGGTGAGATAGGCGGCACCTTGTAGATTGAGGTGGTGAGATAGGCGGCACCTTGTAGAAACACATCTTCCACCCTTAATGACATTATCACTAGATATCACATTCTTGTTTCCCAACATGGATATAATCTGCACTTAAGAGCGATTGTGTTCCCTTTCATCAGTGGCAAATCATTTATCTTTTCTTTTAGATGGAAACGGTGGTGTTGTTTTAGTGACTATCTTAATGTTTGATGAAGTTCTTGTCGAGGTTCATTGATTCCAGTCGTAGTAGGACTCGTTTCTCTCCCACTCTGAGCAGCTACATGTGCAGATTTCTCCTATTTTTAGACTGACGGTTTCATTTTCATTGTTTTTATTGTGATTGGCTTTGCTTCTGTTTTTAGTCATTGACGATTGACTCACACATTGCATGTTGTACATGATGATGGAAATCTGTGGATGATTAATGCAGGGTTTTACTGTCCTTGTTTGGGAGCTTGTTACTTTTTTTTTTTAAGTTATCAGTATTGTGGGCTTAATTTGAAATGTTTTTACATGTTGGAAGTCGCTAGGCTGTTTAGCAGAGAAGATTTTTTTGTCTTTTTCTTCAGTTTAGAGGGGGTAGTGCTGTGCTATGTTGCAGATCTGCCAAAATGTACACTCAGGAAGGAAATGGTCAAGACAACATTCTCTCCTCTCTTTCAGCTCTTCGGAATTTTTAAATGCAGAATCGAGTTTGTTGATAAGGATGTGGTTAGGGAATTAGTATGTGGAGAAAAAAAGATGAATGTCAGTTGAGTGATGTAATGATTGTGATAGAGGGAGTGGAACTATTAGTTGTTCTCCGGCTGTACTTTCACTGAGTTGTGCGAGACAGGAGTGAGAGCAAAGGACTTGAGCATAATGGGTACATGTAGTAGTTGTTGTCAGTGTGTGGCCTGGTATCTGAACCTGACCTGACAGGGAAGCTTACCCGACTTTTTTCTTCCCTATCAATTTCTCTCTTGTTTCCCCCCCCCCCCTCTCTCTCTCTCTCTCTTTCTCTCTTTCAGTCTCTTACATACACACTGGGTAACAGCATTCCCTTGTCTCACACTACTGCCATAAGTTTTTAATTGGGCTCTGTTCACTTCTAGTACTATTGACCCAAATGGCTTCAGGACTGAGAATGTAAAGTTCTATATCTTAGCTTTTTTTCTCACCTAGTTTTTTGCTTTGTTTTCCCTTGTAAATGTCAGTTGTAGTCTAGTTCATCATCTCTTGTCATACAATACATGTTCTTCTTACTGATATGATTTAAACTTACTATGTTTAGACGCAGCCCCACCCAGTATTTTGTTGTGATAGACGTCGTATGGTGTGTGTGGAGCGTGACTTGTCTTGTGCGTGGCACTGAGTAGAGAGGACAGAGAAATGACGTCAATAACTCGAGTCAGTTCATCTTTTGGGCATTTAGAGAGGGAATGTTCACAGCTGTACGGATTTGCCTGTTTTTGTGAGTGCGAGAAAGAGAAAGTGTGTGTGCTGTATATTTTACTTACACACTATCTGTTGCCATGTGTCACCCCTTTTACTGTTGTTGGCGAGCACAAGGATTCTGTAGAAATATTATTACTGTTGTTTCTGGTTTCGGAGGCTGTTGTGAGCATGGTTTATTGTCAGTGTGGGTGGATGGTCGCTGCTGGAACAAGTTGTCCAGGGGGGATATTTCTACGGCTTGGAGTAAGAAACGGGATGTCATGATCTTTGTAGTTTCAGATAATTGAAGTTGGGAGTATTTTATTGTGCACGAAATGTCGTTATGATTTACAAGATAGTCCAGAACTTTTTAATGCATAGAGATAAGTGTGTGGTGTCAGTCGTGGTGACTTGAACATTAGTGGCGGTGTAGCTGTCTGGTTTTGCCAATAGTCGGGTTCTTGCGCTAAGCCATGGATATCTCTCCTGGATCTTGTTCCTTTGTCAAGGGTTTGAGCGTGTTGTTCTGTTCTAGACCCCCTTTTTTGTTTTTGACTCATTCTATGTACATGTACCATACCTTTGTCAACTTTTGGGGATTTTTTTTTTCTTCTTAATCTTTGTGTGGATTTTAGAGTTGAAGTCATGGAGGTGTGAATGACAGGTAGAGGTCATTATAATGCTGTGTATCTTTTGTTGTTTATAGTTTTAACTTATTGTTTTGTAGATTGATCAGTTGAGAGAGAGATTGAGAGGGGGGTAGGGGGGAGGGGACAAGTCGCTGACCCCTATAAAGTTTGACTGATTTAACACCATGAAATGAGCCAAAGTCATCTGTGTTTGTTTGTGTTGTGCGTCTATCGCCAGTTTGTTCACCTCTCATGGATTGTCTTGTCCTCCTGAATGTCTTATTGCTGCGAATTCAGGTCACTTACTACATTAAGCAGAATGATAACTGCTACTGTCACAACTGTTGCGGCTTTATGGCTTTGGCAAGGTTCGTTTGAGGCGTTGATTTACAAAAAGACATTTTGCCCAATTTGAGATAATCTTGTTTTTTTTTTATATGAGAACAAGGAAGAAGAAAGACTATTTTTTCTCTATTCTTTTCTATTTGTAAACTGACTGCAGAGAAAACAAGGGAAAGTCCTTGAAGGCTGATCTCGATATATCAATTCAAAATGCATGAGAATTAAGAAATTAACAAGTCTCATTGTTCAGGACAAAATTAATAGCGTACACTAAGTAGCCTGACGAACTGCATCTCAGCACCTCATCTGACCCATGTCTGATTAGCTTTGTGACAACCATTAGCAGTACAACATGAAGTTTAGGAATGGGGTGAGGGAGGTAGACGTGTTGTCATTTTTTCCAAGAAGTATTTAGATGTCATTGTGAATTGAAATTTGTTGATTTGACTAAGGCTGTAGATATTTAAATATTAGTTTAAAATGCTGCAAGATGACTGTTTGTGTTTCCATACATTGTTTGAGAACACAAGCCTTGACATTCTTTCTGATCACAGTCAACTTAAGACTCCGTACATGGCACCTATATGTAGTGTATACTTGGATATGAAGTAATATGTGGATCCTGGGTGCGTGGGTCTTTCTCCCTATTTGTTTTGTGTTTGTAGACTTTGGTGAAAATTTTACCTCGATATACAGTGTCTATTGTTCACATAGCAGGATATGCATTATATCTAGGTTTGACTCAGAAGTAGGGGGAGAGAAAGAAAGATATGTTGTCCCACACTGTGCAGTGACTTAATGAATATTCTCTTCTTGCATTGCATCTTTCTTCTTGACCACTTTCTCTCCTCTACACGACTGATTGTGTTTGTGGGTGTGTCACGTGAATTTTTGTGAGTTTGTAGAACGAGGGCTGGCCATTTCCCTTTCATTTCCCCCCCTCCCCCCTATATTATGCATTGTGAGTGAGTGGGGTAGTCGTTGTTTGTAAATGGGCAAATGCTTTTACTTAACACTTGAATTTCCACTTGGAGACTGCAGCCGTCATGCGTGACACATTATGTACATTTGTAATACTTGTATGATTGTCCGCTGGTCTCAGCCGCACCACTCACACACACAGAACTACACTTACAACCTCCTTCTAGTACAATGTTTAATCCTTAATTTGCATGGTGCACTCAATCACTGTCTGTGTGTGTGTGTGTGTGTGACAGTGTGAGGGAGGGAGAGAGTGGGACAGCCAAATGCTGCACCTCCAAGCTGTTGTGTACATTTTTCTTTTCTCTTGTGTATTATAATGTAGAAAAAGCAGTGCTGGTCCGATGGTGTCCCCCCGTCATTGTTGTCAGTGTACATCTGTCCATGTGTCCTACGGCCTCCTCATCCCCCCTCTCCCCAATTGTAGAGTCCATGTATGTGTCTGTGTGGGTGTATGACGTTCCTGAAACAGGTGTAAATAAAAGCAAAAATAACACTTAACTGTCTCGACTGATTCTGTTCATATGTGTATTATGTTTATTGTTTTATATTGATCAGAGACGCCAACTTGTATGAGAAATCATATTTTATGAAATTTCTTGTATAATATCATCGTCCTTCACACAAAGGGGTGTATCGGCATTTTGTTCGGAATTTTAAGAAGAGCACTTCAAAGTTTTGGGTGCTTTTTAATTTCTTACTGCTCAAATACTGCTAGCAACTGATAGCTTGGATATTTTTAAAGCTATCGATACACTGCTTTGGGAGAAGATGGATGTGAATAGGTATCGGCAATCATCCCATGGTGTGGATAACTAAAAACTACAAATTTTGATGATATATGCCCCTTTGTGAGAGGGTGAGGATACAGTTGAACCCGCATTATAAGTCATCGTCACCTGGGACTATTGAAATCCGGTCAAGTACAGTAGAGAGAAAGTTGATTTAGGGATGTCGTACAATGTAGTAAATAAAGCTAAAGTTGGGAATTTCAAATCCTGTCGGCTTAAGCTCAATGTCGTGTTAACAACGTCGTGATGCGAGTTCTACCGGTACTGTACTGTGGTAGAGTTGCCAGTTCTTACCATTTTGTGACAATCTCACACACTTTGGAAAAGATTGAATGGGGTCTATTCATCTCAGAGTTTTTTTTACAGCTCCTTCAACACTTAAGGTCATAACAGCGCTGGGATTGCCTCTTTCCACATTCTAAGTTTGAGTATCTCTGTTCTGACGTACTGGAATGCGGATGGGTGGAGGAGAAAAAGGATGGAAACCGGAAAGAGTACAGTGAGGACATACTAAAGAAAATGCCTGTGTGGCTGACATGAGACCAAACACATAGACATTATAACATCTATATTAATAAAAGGAGACTTTCAAACTTTGTGTTCGCATCAAATAAAAACGACTCAACGTAAAATCTTCATTTTTTTTTGTGGGCATCAAGAATGGTTTGCTTTAGGTTTTTGTCAATAAT
>JAUKPP010235237.1:0-13661 GCA_032273245.1 Phyllaplysia taylori | reverse complement strand
AGAAGAAGAAAAAGAAGAGGGAGAAGGAGAAGAAGAAGAAGGAGAAGAAGATAAAGAAGAAAAGGCTCGACCGACTTTATCTTTCCTGATACAACATGAAATTTTAGCCATTTCGTTTTTCCCGACTTTCCGACCCATCACGAAATTCCCGACTTTTTCCCGATTTCCCGACTTAGCGGGGACCCTGTAATGAATGTGTGTATTTTGATTCAAACTGAACATTAATTTAAAGAGCCTGATTAATTTGCATGTTTGAATTTCAGCAATTGTGAAATTTATTTTTTAAGCAGAAAAACTTGTCTCTAGCCTTACAGAATTGTTCATGTCTTTTAAGTCTTGATATGATTATTTTCTTCCTTGGGTTTGAAATTCTTAAGGGAAAGCACTATACAAATGCCATTACTCTTGTAATTATCATTTCACTTTTGGAGAAAATTCTCTGCATAAGGGAAGGCAGGCAGAAGACCTACTTGTTTACCCTAATCTGCAAGGGGGTGGGGTAATTTGACTGGTAGAGACAAAGAAAAAGGAAGTATCTAACCTTGTTCGATTTGGTTTGATTTTGGCTTAACGTCCCTTGCAACACTGTAAGGTCATTTTAGGGACGGGTGACTTCGACCCTGCCTGTCAGGGCCAACCCGGACTGAGAGGGACATTGTCCCAGCAGAAAAACGGAAAATTTTCCATCAAACAAACTGCCTCACACGGGCCTCGAACTCACGTCCTCTGCATGATAGGCGAAGTGCCTAACCATTACACCAAGATGCTGGTTATCTAACCCTGATTCTAACACTTACATTAACAATCGCCTCCGTTGTCTGGGGCATATCTGTGATGATACCATCTGTCACAATCAACAGAATGAAGTAATCGTTGCCGTCTCTGGCAGCCGCAGCAAATCTGGTCAAAAACAAGAAAACATTTATCTTTTAAATAAGTATCACTTGAGGTTTCAAATTTTATTTCTGTATCTGAAAGAATGCACAGCCCAGATCTGATAAAATGGTGATTGTGGAATCGAAGCAAAACCCTTGCTATATAGATAGAAAAAGAGAAAAATAAAACAGGAATTTGAAAAAGTATACAGTCGAGTTGGGGGTGAGTAGATGTTCAGGTGGCGAAACACAGACAACTCATGCACATTTCAACTTGCCCATTATGTAACTGTAAAGACGAAGAGGGGCTGGGACGTGAGAAAACTATCAAGTTTGGTTTGGTTTGGTTACCAGTTTTACGTCCCCTGCAACACTGTAGGGTCATTTAAGAGACAGGCTACTTCGACCTTGCCTGTCAGGGCCAACCCAGGCTAAGAGGGAAAAAATCCCAGGAGAAAAAGCCCAGATCGTCCGCGATCGGGGACCAAACCGGGGTCTTCCGCATGCAAGGCGAAGAGCCTAACCATTGCACCACAGCGCCGGTCGAAAACTATCAACTTCACCGAAAATCAGCTCAAGTGAGTTTAAGAGTCCACTGTAATTCCAATTCCAGACTGCTTTTAGCTTGCCTCAGTAATAGAAGATTGTAATGAGCAAAGGGCATGACATGGACATAGTCTATGAGTTATTTCATTCTTTTGTGAAGCGCCTTGAGCTTGAAATTTTATTATTGTTATTATTATTATGATTATTATTAAAATAATCAGCCTCTCATCCCTCCAGATATAAATGTTATCATTATAACTGCATCATTACATTGATGTTATATCCCTCCGACCCCTACCTAAGAGTATACTCACTTCGCCACATATAACTACATCATTCCAGTAGCGTCATATCCCTCCCACCCCTGCCTAAGAGTGTACTCACTCGGCCACATATAACTGCATCATTACAGTAGCGTCATATCCCGCCCAGCCCTGCCTAAGAGTGAACTCACTTGGCCACATGGTTTACACAAGGTGCAAAGTTAGTTGGTCCATACAGCTGTACAGAGTGCAGGGTCTTGTGGTAAGCGTCTAGCACACCTTGGATACCGGAGCAGTAAGGATTCTGTGGGTTCCCATTCTGAGGACACAACAATTATACATTGGCAAAATTAAGGCTAAAGAATTGATTTAACACATGCATTTTAATAAACCCAGTGGTCGAGTCGTTAGGTTTGGTTTGGTTTTGGCTTAGTCTTTTGCAACACACTAAGGTCATTTAAGGGACGGGCAACTTGGACCCTGCCTGTCATTGCCAACACGGGCTGAGAGGGACATTGTCCCAGCAGATAAACGGAGATATACTAAGCGCCTAACAATTACAAAGATTATCAACCAATGCTGAGTGATACCAGCTTCAGAGTGGGTGAACACTGTAGTGTGTTCTTGAGTAAGACACATTGACCCTAGCTCACACAGGCGCTGCACAGCGGCAACCAGCAGTAGCATGCATGAAATTGTTTAGAATGAAAGTGAATGTTGCGATTATTGAAATGTCATTGCGCTATGTATTTATCACTGCATTGTTAGAGAACACGAATTTTATGTTGTTGCCATTGTAAACCAAATTTCCCCACAGGGATGAATAAAGTCATTATCATTCATAATTATTAATTAAATGGAAATAACATCTTGAAACAGACAGATTTTCCTCTTCGAATTCTTTCAGTCAACTTTCCAGTTGCTATTAAATGTTACTATGGTATTTCACCTCATCTTATTACATGCACACACAGAGCTATCTTTGTCTTTCTTCAATGAGAAATCGTCCTGACTTTGACTCTTTTAATACCTCTTCATAATATGCTTTTCTTTGAAGTCTGAGAGACCTTCAACATCCAGCTAGAGAGACAGATGTAAGTGACCTCCAGTAGCTTTCTTCATGATCAAGTTAATTCCGTATCTCATGGGTTAATCCTTGTAAATAGCATTGCTGTCATGAAATTGTTTTATCACAATTCATGTTTTTACAATTCACACTGGGCACAGAACTGCCCCCAATAAGTGGAAGGAATAATTTGGGATCATGCAGAATGGCCCTGAGTGGTTGTAAAGAGTCAAAAAATAGTAACAAACATGACGACATACCAAAGCAAATTCATGGGACACGACGCCATCTGGTGGAAGTCTCGCCCCAAAACCCAAGGCAGGGAACATCTTGGCTCTGAAAACACACAAAACAAGAAAGATCGTGACATGAAATCTCATCAAACCTTGCTGAGGACACAATATTTTTTCTACATATGTTATGCAATCTTTCCAGACGAGGGGCAAATTCAAGATCCTAAGGAGGAGAAAAAGCCCCGAAGAGCCAACTTATCCAACTCAATACATTGATCAGGACTCATGAGAGTACTAGAAATTGTATTAATTCATATTATGACCCAACTAAAGAAGCACTAGTCATCTGCCTACAGCGCACTAAATCAACTTACAAACCATGGTGGAGTATTCTCTAAGAAATATTTCCATCAAATTTATATGAGAAACAAAATATTTACATGACATACCTACAAAATTGCCCAAATTTTCACCAAAACTTGCCTCTTGAAAAAAAAATTGTCTGAAAAACCCATGCTGTACTTACGTATCGTAATCTTGGATGATGTCAGCAACAGACTTGATAGATGTAGCGTACGGGTTTGGTCGATATGGGTTCATGTAGTGGAGCGACGTCGGAGACTTAGGTTCGCCATTGGAAGCTGTGAAATCTACTGCAAACGTACAGTGAATCCTGCATCTGTGATGATAAAACACAAAGATTTGATGAAATATCAACGTTTCTCACCGACACACTCAGATTTCTCATGTATTTAAACCTAGAGACACAAATAACAGAAGAGGCACAGATGCACCAATCCAGTGTAAGATGTGCACGTCTTAATGCTCTTCTTCATAGCAGCATAAATAATATAGATGAGCAGCTTTCAGCATTCGACTCTCCCTGCCTGCAAAATATTTTGTGAATTACGTGAGCACAGCCAACTATGGATGGTGCATTAAGTCTAACTTCACCTACATAGGATTGGCGTACATGTGGGCAGGGTTAATCAAATATTGCCATATTAAACACACAGATCCTTTAGACCACAAGTAATGTCTATAAGAACCAAATGACTTTAATTTTAATAACAAGCTCTGCTGATGAAAATTGATACACATCTCCTTTAAGAAAATATCAGAGCTTGATCACTTTTGATGTAAGTGAAAAATTGTAATGGTATGATCTGTTCATATTCTTTGAGAAAACACTGTAGAGAAGGAATTAGCTGCTTGATTTCACTGGACTCTAGCATTTCATGTTCCATAGCAATACAAATGCCATATTTCCAACCTTCACTCATGCCCTAAAAGTGAAGAATCTTCTCCAGGAAAAAAATGTAACCACAATGATTAGAAAATCATACTAATGTATACTCAGCTAAAACATTAACATAAATTTGTTCCAACATGACAAGTACTATTACTTACACCACCAAACATTAATAAGATGGCATGGACTTCATATAATTGAGGATGAGAGAATGGGAAGAAAAACAGATTTGATCTCATAATATTTAAATATTAACAACTACATGTGGTGCAGTATGAAATTTCTCTCAAACACTACAGACATGCATAATATACTCTCTCTCACACACACACACACACACACACACACACACACACACACACACACACACACAAAGCAAAACTTACCCTCCTCTTATGTAGTCCAAGAATGTGAAGACCTTCTCAATCCTACAGGACATGAGCTCCACCTAACAAGAAAAAGCGCAGTGAATCATCAATATAAATAGAGGCTATTTTCAAGATAAGGTAAAGATGTTGAAAAAATTAAAGTCACAGAGTGCAAGAAAAACAAGACAGACTAGAATTGTCAAAAAATGAAAATGACAACTTTAATCATCTGCATGTAGAATTTTGTTCAGAATGATGTCTACACCCAGTGGCAACCATCGCTGGCGACTGCGAGATTTCTTGAGAGTGAATGATTCTGTTGTACAATAAAGTCTTTTAATGTTCTCAAATATGTATATTTATTGTTTGTATCTTAGAGCCTGTAATCTCAATTTGACTAACTGTGGGCACTACATAATAATATTTGCCTTATTAGAAATAGAAAGAAAAAACTTGAAATTCAGGTCTTTAAATAACTGTAAGTTTGCAGTTTTTCTGAGAAAGCTAAAACATCAACCTACATTATGACTTTACTTACCGTTCCGGAATTTTGGTAACTTTTCTTTTTCTGTTGTTTCTTTGGATTTATGCACTGCAAGATAAAAAGAATACAAAAGTAAGATATGAATACATTCTACAACACTTGTGAAAGCAAAATTAGATATTTGTTTTCTATTATCAAAGATAATCACCAAAGTGACTTTATCAAGACTAAGCATAACATGGGTAAGTTTCCTCCCAGTACATCGGCTACTTTTATTTTAAAAGTAGCTTCCAAGGATTTCTGAATTCAACACACAAATGGCAATCCTCAGGGAATCTTGAGCCTGATTGAGTGCTTAAGTAAAAATCAAAAACAAGAAGAGGCTAAAACAGCTGAGGCTGGCACCTCTATAAATAACCCACTCCTTACTACTACTACAGTTGACTCAAATTGTGTTGATTCTCTAGAGTTGAATTTCAATTCATTTGATCATTTCCTCCAGTTCCAACCCTCCTTCTCATCTCTAACTAACAAAACGGCTAAGTTGTACTATGGGCCTGTAGGATTTTTTTTTATAAATAAGCTTCTTCTAATAGTTTCCAAAAACGAGAAACAGAGAATCTGTGTGAACCATAGCATACCTCATATTTTGTGCTTGCGTCTGGTCCACGGGACAACTCTCTCAATGTGGTTGTGAAAGATCCAATGAAATCATGCCTGGAGATACAAGACACAACATAATAATAATATGAAAAAGCTAAAAGGTGAAAATTTAATAATAGTAGAGTAAGAATCACTTAAAACTTCAAGAAAAATAAAGACGTCCTGCACTTTTGAGCCTTCAGGTACAGAAAAATAACTACATGTACCTATGAAAAGTTGACCCCTCACTGTTATCAGACATGGAGAGAAAATTTTGGACAACATTTGCTCTGATTCATTCTCTAACTTGAGAAAATGTCATCAAAGAATCTATTGATCTAAGTAACACTATTGAAAATTTTCTTGTTGCAAATTCAGCCGACATTTATTAAAGCTTTACACACATACACTTTATAAGATCAGTTTGCTTGATTGTTTGTTTGGGGTTTTACGACTCGATCGACACTATAAGGTAATTTCAGCGCTAAGAAAAGATCCAGATCTGATGTAATGTTGTTACCTCTAGAGGGGTTTTACTTAAGCGCTTTTATGTATCAGTGACTTGACAATAAATGCTGATCTGATGTTATTATCTTATCTTATCTACTACAAAGCTGTGTTTGCTTCTCTAGGTTAAATTAACTTAAATAAAGAATTCATGGGTGCAAGCATACAGCCCCCAAAAAGCCTGCAACCCAGGAAGGCAAATTTTCATTTGCCTGCAAGATTTACGACGGGTCGTTTTTTTTAGATATTTTACGCATATTTTTTCCAATCTCGGCAACGCGGTTTTGCCGGCAAAGTGCCGGTCAGAGGGTTGATTTTGCCGGCCGGCCGGCTACAGACGGCAATCTTGCACCCATGAAAGAATGACAAAGCATCGGGTACTCACCCTCCGTCTGCATCCCAGTCATGGCACTCAACTTTGATGCACCTGGTACAAAAGATGGAGAAAAATATAGCTTCATGGGGATTGCAGAACCAAAGCATGAACTAGAAATGTAAAGCCTTCATCATCAAATAATTCATCATTAGGGTTTTACACTCTATGCATATCAGATAATTCAAAAGATACACCACCGCACTTAGCCTCTCTAAAGTTATAATCAACTACAGTTGTTTAAAATTCAGTAAACTCTCCGCTGGCAAATTACAGCCGATAATGCTGGATATTTACCCAAATAAACTTAACATACCATGATTGTCACTCAGTTTACCATGTCCTGTAGCATACTCTGAGCAGCATCAACCTCAAATAGGCTTTATTTCAAATGAAGAACCAGTTTTCCTCTCACATTCACCCACCTGTCATAGTCACCATTGCACAACGCCCTCACAGACAAGGCAAATGGACGCCATGTGGGGTTCAAAGTTCGCTTGATCACCTCTGTTCTGTGCACGACAGTGAAGCTGAGGAAAAGAGTGTCAATAAATTAACCCTCTATTTAATTTCATCCTAATGCATTGGTTTCCCACTTTCCCAACTCTCAATCAATCCATATTGTAAAACTGGTTTTAATACTTTTTTCAAACTCAAATCTTTTCATCTTGTAAGAGCAAAAACAGCTTCTACACTTTCCCAAAACTAAAATTAATTAATCCACTGTGAGAATAACTATGGTTATAATATCATAATCCCCCCTGATTAAAAAAAAAATTTTAAAATTCCCCTGACTCCTCATAATGATCCATCTTGAAAGAAAAACAACGGCTATCACACTTTCCCAACTATTTGACATCATCTTGTCCGACTAATGATCATTTCAGCTAAACTAAAACAATCAAAGGAAAGTGTTGTAAAATAGGAAGCTGAAGCTCATTGAAAAAGCAATAGGAGAAGAAAACCCAGAACTATTTAATGCACGCTAACCAAAGCAGGTCATTTGCTTTTATACAAAACATAGCGCTTTAAAATCCGTGAGGTCCAGTCTGTTCAATTTACCTAAATACCTCAACACAGCCCTATCACAAAGACTTTATGACCCTGGTCAACGTCTCTGTACTCAAAATTCAGATAATCAGCATCATTTCTATCAAACATTTCAAAGCACACAAGACATCATACCTGCCATCTTCATTTGAGCGACAGAAGGTAAGGAAAGGATCAGACTTCCCGAAGAAATCTTTCTTGTCCAGTTTGTGGGCCCTGAACTGCAATGTCGCTTGCTCCTGTAACATAAATTTTTAAAAATTTTTTTTAAACATTCATCGCATTTTCACCAAGGATAAAATATAAACAATGAACAAAACCACAGAACTGTTACTTCAAAGGGGCTAAACAGCCAAAGAAGCTGGTGCTTCTATTTATAAATAACTCTAAACTAAGTTACTCCAGAGAGGCTGAACCAGTGTTGGAATGAGGGGACAGACGTGAACTGTTTCTGTAGGCCTCTTAGTCTTTACATTATGACTTTGATTAAACGGTTTTATATGATACACTTATATACAAGTCATACACCACCTTCTTCCCCCTTCCCTATTTTCAAACAATAAATGCTTGTACTCTCTTCAACTTACAAGTGTTTCTAAATATTCCAAGTACTTTTGAAGGGCACCATTAATCCATGGTATCAGAAAGCTACCCCGATTGCCTTGTCTGTCAACAAATTTAGTATTCTCCTCAACCTAAGGCTAAAACAGCCAAAGATGCTGGCGCCTCTATAAACAACTAACATTTAACTATGTAACTCCTCAACCTGCCAGTCCTAATGTAGAATTTCATTTGCTGCTGTAGCAAAAGAATATATGTAACACTTTAGAAAAGTACAAATAAAACAAAGCAAAACAGCAACTAAGAAAACAAATTCATTTGAGTTACCTTGCAGCTACTAAGTTCCTCGGCTCCAACTGGAAAAAAAAGAATCACATTCAAATTATAATTTTTGCATTAGTCGTGAGTAAAAGTTATTTAAATGATGAATGAGACAGACAAAACAGCTTTAAATTAGAAGAATGATAACATTTACTACTAAACAAATTATACCGACTCCATTTCACTTCCGTTGAACTCGTTTGAATTGATTTTCAGTTCAGTTTATCGTTTTCAGAAGTCCTCAGCCTCTCATCTTTTTTACACAGTTTATAAAACGGATATAAGTTGAACTTCGGATGAGTTGGTTTAGTTTTTCACACCGACTGTACCATTTCCTATCAAAACCAAGGTTCTACATTAATTATATTCAATACATTGTTCCTGGATTATAGTTCTTATCAGAGATTTGAAGTGAATCACAAAGCTCTCACCAGGGTATCGATTTTTTTTCTAACTTTACGAAGGACTCGTGGATAACCATCTTGACATAAAAAGAACCCTACGATATCGAGTTCTACGCAATAAAATTCCTCAAATTTACAGAAAATTGTCACCTCTGTTATAATATTGGTTCTCAGTTTTAAAAGAAAAAAATGTAAACAAGCATAACTCACTTATAATGCTGCCACTGTCCTTTTTCGGGCCACTGAAAATGGAAACATGAGATGTAAAGTTTTAGTCAAAACCAAACTATTCACAAACACATCAAACACTATGTTCACTTAACAAAAATTATCCATGTGTGTAGACCTGCCAACCGCCTTAGAAAAGCCTTGACTATTTAGGTTTGGTTACCAGTTTTACATCCCTTGCAACGCTGTAAGGTCATTTAAGAGACAGGTCCTGGTCTATCCCCAATTTTGAAATGAATCAAGAGTTCTCTGAACCTCCAGAAGATCTCTATTTCCTAAGTGTACAATATCAGTCAATTTAAGGTAAAAAGTGATGATAAATGGGGATGTCCAGGAATTGAACTTGCACATGTTAACACGTTGCAAAGACACAGCAAAACCACTAACACTAACAGACATTTTTTTGTCATCACTTTTAATTAAAATATCTACATAAATATATAAAACTATAAATGTACATCAACTGTTATTTTTACGTCGTGTGTCCTTGTTATAACCACGAAGAAAAGTTTCCTATCTGGACAATAAAGTTTATCTTATCTTATCTTATCGTATTTTGCATGGCTGCTGCAAAGATCTTACTAAGCCTACAAACAATTCCCAAACATTTGCAAAGGTAAACAAAACTAACATGTCTGCATACTTACGTCAATTTCCTCGTTAGTCTGTTTGATGATACAATCTCTCCAAAAGTGCATTCCATTCGGCCAAGAAAGTCCTGTCAATGCAAATCATGGTCACAGTTAAATGATGGACAGATACACCCGTGAATTACATCCAATACGATACAAACTATGTCATATCTCATGGAAGATATTGGTAGCTGATTCCTTCACTCCATCTGGAGCATAGGCCATCAACAACATCTCTCCAGCATGTCCTAATCTCTGTCATCTTCTCCAGTTGTCGCTATCCCAATCTTGTCAGCGTCATTCAAGGTCCCTGCGCCAGGTATTAATAGGTCTTCCTCGCTTACAGAAATATTGCATGACAGTCACAGTCATATATTTGGTCCAAAGAGCATTGTTATGTTCATAATGTACCACGATCTGATCTAACTTGCAAGAAACAAGAAACTTGTTCAAAATTAAGGTACAACATAATGGCGAAGTATAAAATCTATATATATAAAATGTCTGATAATTCGTTTACAGGTTTCTTCCCTTCCAATACCAGTTGGTATGTCTCGAGTCTGAAGTAAGTGCTTTTAGTATGTAAAATGCATTAATGATTTAACACAATACTCACATGCTTTGAAAGGTCAGAACTGGCAGAATCCACATCATAGCTGTGGAAAAAGAAAACAATTTCAATTGTTAATGTCAAGAAATAGCATAAAAAGTTACAAAAATCGATCAGGGTTTGGCATATCAACCTTTAAAAAAGGCTGAAATTGGTTGTAAGCCATTCCTCAAATTTCAAATTGAACAAGGGTCCTCACATGAGTTATACAAATTGCCTTACATTTAACAGCATGATTTTCATTAATACCAATACCTGTATCATTTACCCTCAAAGGCACAGAACTGGTATATATATATCTGCTTGCATTACTAGAAAATTTAAAAAATCTTTATATTAGCATATGAGAAAAGAAGTCTATCAAAATGAATACTTACACCTCAAACTTCAGCTTCTGTGACTGCTCAAAGTAGTACTGCATGACAAACTTCTTTACAAAGTCCGGATTCAAGTTATTCCATATGATCTCTGTCCGTCCAAACTGAAAACATAAAATTACAATAAAATAAGAAATACGATGTAAGTGAATCTCAAAAAGTGCACATGTACTAAGATTTCCATTACCAAAATATCTGAGAAAGTTTTACTAATTTGACCTTCCTTAGGGTAACCGACTCCCACACAAAAATGGAGGGGGAAATGCTACATACAGTAGGGAAAGTATAGCGCTTAGCCAAACGGAGGGATCTACTGCTTGCTACTCCTGTTTCTTCAAATTTTCTGAAACAGCAAACATTTTTTGGCGCTTTCCAATATTTTAGTTCGCATGAAAATTTTCCTCATTTAAAACCATTCATCAAACCATGTTTTCTCCCAATTAAACAGACTTTTCAGTCATCAGATTGTCTGATGGGCTTCATAATCCTATTATCTGCAAGACAATCATTTCATCATATACTTTAAATTATTGCTACAGCGAAGGGAAAGATTCCAGTGCAGTGCAGAATAATACTACAATCAAACCTGCCTTTGTGTTTACCTCTCCAAAGTAGTCACCTGTACCGAGGGCCACTGTTATGCGTTACACTTGCTTGTTTTCTATCTTTTAGCCTCACAATAATGGTCCCTGCCTCGTGCAGGCACAATCAGTCAATTTCCATGACCACTATATATATCTGCTCATAGCAGTCACTTCTAGAGTGTTCGCTGAGAAAGATTTCCTGCTCAAAAACCAACCTGTTCCAAAAATGTCCCTCTTCAACGGCCACCTGTCTATAACAGTAACTTTGCTCTGTCATCTTGAGTCGCTGTTATGTACAGGTTTGACTGTAGGCCTATGCACTGACTTTAGAATTTTTTCCCCAAATACTTAGAAAACAGAGGCACAAAAAGTTAACTCAATTAATTACCTCTCTCCAGCCTCTTGATTGTGCATCTTGGTTGAACAGCACCACAACTGAAAAACAAATGACAAACAGATTTCATTGTAAACCAGATTAAAAGGCAGAGTAAATATGGGCATGTGTGACATCACAATAGCCTGGCATCAGTAGTCAAGTAATTAAGCTGCCAGGCTTGTAATCATGAGGTTGCAGGTTCGAATCCAAATTTTGGCCTGACATTGTGTCCCCGGGAAGGGCACTTTACATTTATTTTCCTCATTTCAAACTGGTGTGAAGTGAGTGTTTGAGTGCTTGTAAAACAAAAACTTGCACTGTATACTTCAAAGGAAGTTGAGAATATTTTTGAATGACTTATGTCTGCTGGCGTAGTAATAAATTGTAAAGTGCATATAGAGCCTGCATTTATGTGCGGAAATATTTGATTCACAATATAAATGCATTCATTATCATATCTTGGCACAACGATATACTCCAACGACTGTGCTGTAGCACCGCTGCATGAATCCATCAAATCCCTGTCCCTGCTACATTTCAGTTCTTAACAGATTTCAGTTCTGTTCACTTGTTTACAACAAAATAGTGCATATATGATACCATAAGGATCTGCCGGGATAACATTTGAGAAAGTTTGCCTTCCCAGATTAGCTGCTCTTGCAAAAATTTTTAATCCAATCCTTACGCTTAAATGAAAAGCTGCACAAACAAACAGAGAGTGTCATGAATTAAATTTTAGTGAAACTTCCCTCAAGATACTCCATTGCATCTGCACCAATGTTGAACTGAAGACACGATGTCATAAGACTGTATGTTAATGGTGTGTTTCATTCAATGAAACCTAAAAAGCATGGAAGACAAACTTACTTGGATCTGACTTGGAAAACACATCTGCGTCAATAAGTTTTCTGAAGAAAAAAAAAAAATAATAATAATTTCAGTGCGGTCAAAAATAGAAAATATGTGTCTTAACAAAAAGCTTTGGCAGACAGTATCTACAGTCAATTAAAAAAATCATGGACATGAATGAAGCAAAAGTTTTCTACGACTACCTGTTGGATTGTAACCAGATTTTTACTGGTGTTTATATAGGCTACCCCTTGGACGAACTATAAAAAAATTTACTGGATGTCTAATTAACATCTGATTAACTACACAATATTTTAAGCGTTTACAGCAGGCTAACCCATATTCCTCACAAAGATACAAGACAACAAGCCAAACTGTAAAATCGAAGAAAACAGTGAGCTGTGCCTTTACTTTAGATCTAGATCTACTTGAGAAAACAATTCTTTGTCTGAGGTGAGGCCATGGAGCATGAGTAGCCCTCTATGGGTCAAATGGCGATAATTCAGACTAAAGTTAAAGGGCTGTGCAAACGGTCTAAACATTTAGTTGCGAAGGTACTGCTCATTCCGGGAACGAAGCCGGAACTTAGGAAATCTGCCACAAACAATCGGTTTTTCGTAGGTTTTGCAGATATTAGATCTAGATTTCTAGATTCCAGTCCAGAACTAGATCTAGATCTATAACTTAGGTCAGATGCAAGTGTGTGTCCGGCGCTTTGCTGTACTTTTTTAGACTTCTGATTCTGTCTGAGTTTAGTGGAAAGTCGGCCGGATCCAAGCAGATCGGGTCAACGAAATCAAAAGTCAAAAGCCAAAAGTCAAAGTGTTGTTTACAACTAATAATAATAGTAATGGTTTAAGTTTAAGTCAGGGTTAGGGCTAGAGTGAGGGTTGGTACGGTTAGGATTTAGGGTTGGAGTAAGACTAAGACTCTTAGACCCTACTAACTCTAAGTTTCATCTATATCTAGACTATATAATAATCCGGCGCTCTTTAACAATTGCCTTCCCGTTCCATCGGCAGCCGATTTGAAACTGAGTGGTTTAAAATTGAGGACTACA
>JAUKPP010235126.1:1469-13662 GCA_032273245.1 Phyllaplysia taylori | reverse complement strand
GGTTCTAATTATCGTAGAGAGCTCATCTTTTAACACAAGATGCGCTACCTAGTTGTAATCGATTTTATGCAAAAAAAACGATTTTTGGAAAAATTTCCTTTGTCGGGTTGTTGCCCCCAGGTAGCGATATATGTGTCTTCTTTTGAAACATTGTGACTTCCATTTGATGAATTCCTTGCATGTGAAAGTTTCTTGCTTAAGTTAAAGGGTTGCTCATTTGCATCTGAAAAGGCAAGGGTAAAAGTAGAAAATTTTAGTGTGACTTTAAAAACCTTATCAAAGATTAATAATAGATTGCATTTATACAGCGAATTTCCTGGCTGGAAAGCAAGCTGTATGAGCTTGACAATCATTATTACCCTAGCAGACCAAGTCATTCAGAAACCTTCTCAACTTTCTGAGAAGTATACACTGCAAGCTGCCATTTTACAGGTGCTAGAGCACTGACATACAGACAAAACCATTTGCTGTCTATAGCTGGGTACCCATTCACACCTGTGTGAAGTGAGGAAAATTTGTGTTAAGTGCCATCCCAAAGCCCAAAGACACAATGTCGGACAGAGCTGGGATTAAAACCCGCAACCTTCCAATTATGAGTCAAGCAGCCTAATCGATTAGAGTTGGGACAAGTGTTTTAGTATGTGTGGAGGGAAAAGGGTGGTTGAAGCTTACATCAGCATCACTTCCTGGCCTCCAGAAAAGGATTAAACAGTAAAGAATCTAAGAGGAAAATTCATAAAATGATTTTAAGGTTAATAGATAAAAATGCTGAGAGAGGACTGTCAACAAATCTCCATGTTTTCTCTCTAGGGCATTCAAGTGTTTGAAAAGGAGTATGAATGCCGCTATTGCTATCAGCTTCCTGCTTCCATGGTTTGGTGCAACCAGTCTACAAATTGTGCCTTGAACAAGCCTCGTAACCATTATCCAGCCCACCCTCAGTTTGTCAGCACGTGCTGGGCAAATACTGATGTACTCTGCCTAGGTATGTTTCATTTATTGAAAGACTAGAAATCATCAGTAATTGTTGCCTTTGAATATTGATTTAAATGCAAAGGGGATGATGTAGATGATTAGTGTATTTTCAAGACTATATGGGTAACTGTCATTTCATGATAATTCATTGTTGATGTCCTGCTTTTTTTTATTTTTAGTCAGTAGAGCATGATATCTTCTTCCTATGTGCCTCTACAGCTTAGTAAATTCTTAGCTTATCAACCTTTTCATTTTACAGATATGTGGCCTTTACATCCTGTCAGTTGGTATTAGTTTTTGGACTTAGTCTTTTTTAAAGTTGTATTTTAGAACAGATAGTACATTCATTCATTGAAGTACAGCTTTATTGGTTCACATTAATCACAAATGGTACTTTTTTTTCCCCTTGCCAGGTCGAAGATGTTTCCATAAACAGTTCCCTTGTAACTGGTCTCAAGGCTACAAGTGGTCTACAGCAATGCTTTTGAGGTAAAGTATTTTGAAGTCGTTTGTCTTATTTCCTTTTAATTCCTCCCACTTTTTATCCCTTTGTTTGACTCATTTGGTGTCTTTAGCCATGTTTTCTGTTACCTATTTGACCTGATCTGTGTTATCACACCAAACATATGTTAAGACTGTATTTTTATACCTGTCTCTTTATCTATCCCTCATATTACAAGTCTCAGAACTGGTTGACAATATGGTTTGGGCTATGTATAAACAAAATATTGTAATATGTGCGAATAATTTTGCCTGAATCCCTTCATCTTCTTCGCCTCACCTCCCTCCCATCGTTCCTTTTGATTCACGTAACACTTTGTAGTCACACGGCCAGAAGCACAAAGAACCCTACCGGTCACACACAGCCAGCCATGACGCGACTGGGCTTATTGGACCTGCCGCATAGATGCGCCTAGTGACTGGTGGGCGAATCTTGGCCGGTGCATATATGAATTTGTTTCTGTTTCTGTTTTTCTATTCTTTTGAGAGCCGGTATTTTAGATGGGAACGACTGTATGTGCAACAGCTCAAATCACCCTTTTTTTCCTTAAGATGTTTCTTATTAATTTTACTAATAAGTACCTGATGTAAATTCTTTATTTTGCAGCATATTTCTTGGAGGCTTTGGTGCTGATCGCTTTTACCTTGGACTGTGGCGAGAAGGAATCGGCAAGCTCCTGAGTTTTGGTGGTCTTGGTGTGTGGACACTTGTAGATGTTATTCTCATTGGAGTGGGCTACATAGGACCACATGATGGATCTGTTTACCTTTGACGAATGCTAGGACTCACTGTACAGACATGATTCTATTTGTTGTTTGAGTGAATGCCTCTTCATTAGATCTTCGCCTTGTCTCTTTTTCATAGTTATCATGAGGTCATTTCTATCATTTATTCTCAGCGTTTTTGACATTTGAAGAGTTTCATGACAAAACAGGCCATAAGCCAGAATACTACTTTTTGAGTTACTGCCCTTGTTGCATTTAAAGTTGAGGCTGGAATACCCTCAAAATATGCTACAGCCCAAGATACATATCTTTTATCAGCCTTGTTTTATTCCTTAATGCATTGTACATCTGCTCTTTTTGTTTTAGTTTTTGTTGGGTAATTCCAGCCATTCTTGTCACCTGCCTTTCCAGAACCATTCCAAAGTATTTAGGTAGGGATTCATTTTTAATTTTGCCTGGGCAGTGGCCTCATAGGCCTACTCTTTTAGATTTTCAACCACCAAGGGATCTTTAACTTGCACCACATGCACACAGGACCTCCAAGATTTTTCGTCTTTATCCGAGAAGCCTAGGTGTTTCATCTTACCTACCCTAAGATCAATGTGTGATTGAAAGGGAAGGAGTAGGCACAGAAGCAGAGAAGAGAAGCAAGGCAGGCGACAAGAGTAGCAAGGAGTCGGAGGAGACAAGGAAGAGAGTGAAAGGTCGAGGCAGACAGTTGAAAGGGCAGACAAGTCATAGAAGAAGAAGAAGAAATAAATTGGGTATAACATACCGGCACTGCCTGGGGGACCATTGGCCTAAGAGGCAAACACCATAACCTATAGACCATGAGAGCTCCCACTGCAAATATCTCAACTAAAATGAATAGATAATGTTTTGTCATGAAACCTTTCATTTGAGCTGTTAGGTATTCATGTCAGTGTGGAGAGGCACATGGTTGATAAAAGATAATGCATGCTGAGAATCTTGTTGTATCATGAGTTGACATGATCTTTTTTTCATTATTTTGATGGCAAAACCTGAAGTTTTCTGGGTGTAAAAAAGGTTCCCGAAATTAATGAAGGACATGACTGACCTGCACTTGTGGGTTGATAGGAGACTGGCACCTTTTTCAGAGATTGCCTCTTACTTCCGTAGTCTAATTCCATTCACACACCAGTCAGTTTGGTCATCCTCTGGTGCAGTAGGCCTATTCATTGCCTTTACTGAATTTACTCTGCTTGCCTGGATTCTGTGAATTTATTTGATATTTTCCCCTAACTTCTTGATGTTGGAGAAAAGGTAGATGGGCGTCTGTGGTGTAACGGTTAGGTGCTTCACCTTTCACGCTGAGGGCAGGAGTTTGAGGCCCGCGTAGGGCAGTTTGTTTGATCCAGTATATCTCCATTTTTCTGCTATGACAATGTTCCTCTCAACCCGGGTTGGCCCTGACCAGCAGGGTCGAAGTAGCCTGTCCCTTAAATGACCTTACAGTGTCACAAGGGGTGTTAAGCGAAAACCAAACTAAACCAAACCAGAAAAGGTAGAAATGGATAGTCAACCTCTCTTGAAGTCATCAGCTTCTCTCAGTCACAACTCATTAAGTTTAAGTGGACTTGACTGTAGTTCAGTTTGTATTTGAGTTTTATTTGTATCAATGTCTCTTTACTTGTATGTGGTGCTAAGTTTGAAAAATGTCAGGTTTGTAAGAAAAACAGGACTGATAGATGAACAATAGTGTTTTAGTTTGTATACTGATGACTGTATTTTGATGGATATATATATGTATTAACTCTTGTAATGATTTCAAATCGGCACATAGGTTGATAATTCATAAAGCAGACTTCAAACAGACTTTTTGTCAATTGCAGTGATATTTCAAGCTCAAATCAGTATTTGGACTGTGTATATGCTTCATTCTGTACCAGTCAACAACTTAAAGTTGATATAGGCTGATGTAGTAGCGCCAATTGATGATTTATGATCAGTATATGCTGTCAGAGAAAAACTGACTTAGTTTTCTGTCTGTTATTACCGGTAGTAAATATGTTTTCTTCTTAGTGGAAACTGATTTTGTGACCTTCTATGCAGTCTTCATTTTCAAAAAATTTGATACCAATTTTCATCTTGTACCGCTGATATCTTTCATAGCATCTTTCATGTTTGGTTGAAAATTCAAAGTGGCAAAATTTGCATCATATTGACCTGGTTTTATGAAGTTTTGTACATTTTTTCTTCTATACGTTGCATTCATTCTTGCATCTATATTGTATCGATGCATTTTTTCCTAATGATGGTGTTAATTTTTATATATGCTGTCATTAAAAGTCATTTCCCTATGAATCTATGAAGCAAAAAAAAAAAAAAAGTAATTGCAAAATGTCTTAGCAAACATAATAGGATTTGGCAAAAATAAGTTGTTTCAGTTACAGTTCTGGCATTTCCCTTTTTTTTTATAATTGGCTTCAAATTTGAAACCAGCTAATTAAAGAAGGAAAAGTTTTTTTGGAAGCAGCTGTCATGTAAGTATGCAATAACATGAGCAATTGCTCTATGACGAAACTATGGGACCAGAATGACCCGTAGTGGTCTTAGATTATGCCAAATTTGCCACTTTGAATTTTTACCCCCTTAACAAAAAATTAAAGTGACATGCTTTTTACTGGTACATATACAGCTACAAAAATGATATCAAACTCTTTGAATGTACAAACCTGCTGAGATGGTCAAATCATATTTAAAAAACTTGGCAATGCATACTTATTAGAGAAAGGAAACAAAGGTATGAAATACTCCCTTTCGTCCGACTATAAGAGTGGCCGCAAGGGAAAAAGCTGCAGAAGATACTGGAGTCACAGTGGAGATGCAGGCCAACAGAGTCAATTTTCAGCTCACGTGTCAATTCTCAGTTCTCCTCAAAACATTATGCCTATATATACATGTTCTATGTGCGTTGAACCCAAAAACATGTTGAAAAAACACTTTTAATGCTTTCATTTTAAATTTTTATCAGGTTGCCCCCTCTCTCTTTTTGTAAAGAACTCAACTTTAAATTCACTTTCTCAGTTTCTGCTGACTGACCCCAGCCATACATATCTATGGTTATGCTACAAAATTAATTGTTGGAATTTTTATGAAGTACACAACAAAGTGCTTAGAAAAGGATATGAACTTTCATAGGCACAGGTTGTAGAATTATTATGCAACCTGAAGTGAAGGACAAGGGACACCGTGGTTCAACGTCTAACATCAAGTGTCCAGATTTAAATATAACAACTGTATAACATGCCAAACACAACATGCCTGATTGGCTCATGCTTATGCCACATTGTTCAGCAAAAAAACATTGATAGAGATGTTCCGCTGATTTTTCCCTTGCGGCTACACATATTATAGGAGTTAAGCATAAATTAGTAAAGAAAACTCATCTCACACTACCATGGCAGCGCAACAAAGCCCTTGGCAGTGAATGAGTTTATACTTCACAACAATGCAATCCTGTGAGCTATTGTAACTATAATGAATATAATATATTGTACGTCTTGATTCTTGTTCTGCCATATTTGTCTGTATTTCCTTTACACACTTAAGTTCTTAATGTTTGTCTAGTAATGGCTGTGCTGATTAAAGAAAATTGACACAAATCCAATTGTTTTCTTTTTAGAGTGTGAAATAAAGGAGGGAAAAATGAGTGAGTTTTGCTTTCTGCTTTGTTGGGCCTGTTTTTTTAAGAATAAATTTAAATTGATCAAATGTAAACAGGCGTGGTAATGGTACATTTAGAAGTACAGTCAAGCCTATTCAAGACGACCACTCATTGTCCAGAGAAAAGTGGTCATCATGGACAGGTCAAATGAATATGAAGAAAAAAACAACTTTTCCCCTCCCTCCCCTCAGATGAATAAGGTAAGAAAAAAACCAACGAAAAAAACCTTTCATTTCCAAATGAGATGTTTTAAAATATTAGTCGAACCTGTCCAAGACGACCACTCATTGTTGAGAGAAAAGTGGTAGTCTTGGACAGGTCACATGAATATGAAGTGAAAAAAACCAACCACCTTTTCCCCTCTCTCCCCTCAAATAAATATAAGTAAGAAAGCAACCAACCCTTTCATTACCAAGTGGCATGTTTTAAATACATGTATTTGTTTTGTTGTTTGTTTTTTCCTTTCGGAGAGGGAAGCGGCTGCTTCGGTTTTGTATTTGTGTTGTTTAAAGTGTATCAGATGAGGGAGATCTGGAGTGCCATGGAGATAACAAAAAAATGTACCATTGCCACTCAACGAACAAGTAACACCATTGTGGCAAGTCTGTTGTTATGTCTGGGTTGACAGACGGACCACTGGCTTTGCCTTCACTTTGTGTTGGTCAAGAATTTCAATGTATAACGAATTACGGGAGGGGCTCATAGTCATAACGACAGGTGAATGGATTAAGATGGTCACTTGCCACACTCATTCGCAGCTGAAAATTTGTTAACGAATGACCAACTTGGGTAAGCGCTAACCTTGCCAATGCTCAGTGCTGGTCAGTGAGTGCATAACTTGTAGTGTAGGAGGGGGCTAATAATAATGTGTAACAACAATAGATGAAAGAATGGGTACTGGCGGCGAGGACAAGGGCTCATCACTCATTCAGTGATAGACGCCCATGAATTGAATATTGCAACGTATCGGGTGAAAAAAGTCAAGTGGTCTTTTGTGGCTGTTGGTCAGTAAAATAGGGTGGTCGCCGTCGTGTTGGACAGGTGGTCATCGGGGGGGGAGGGAGAGTGAAAAGTGGTTGTTTGTACAGGTGGTTGCTAGAGCAGGTTCGACTGTATAGTGCATAACCCAGCTCCGAAGCAGGCTCTTTGTGCTTTACAGTCTATTATTACTCTGCAGTTTGATCCCATTGAGACCCATGTGCAAACAATCTCGTTTCTCTGCTGGGATTACTTTCTCTCAGTCCGGGTTGGCTCTGACAAGCAGGGTCAAAGTAGCTTGTCTCTTAAATGACCTTACAGTACAGTGTTGCAAGGTATGTAAAACTGGTAACCAAACCAAAAGTTATTCAGAAACTTAAACTCCCTGCAAGATGCCTTTTTATAAGCACTCAAATACTAACTGAAAAGATCTTTCACCGTCTATAACTTATAACCGGGTACCCAATCACACCTGGGTGAAGTGAGGAAAATTCATGAAAAGTGCCTTTCCCAAGGGCACAACGTCAGGCCTAACGACTAGACCACCGAATAAAGGAGGCATTTGCGGCCACACAGCAATTCACCCACCTACACTAATGAGGAAGTCCTGATTCCAAACCCTGGGAAGTTCACCAGGAATCTTTTCTGAGTTTTCATGGCCCTGTCCCCGAGAACAAAGCTTCTGTGGCCCTTTCCCCCAGCATTGCATCTCCAGTCACAGGCGGAAAAAGACACTTCTGCATAGGGCTTAATGACTCACTTCAAGCAGTGCTCAGATTGAAATCACAAATGTCTGCATGCATCCCCACAGATCGTCCTATCTCTTTAAAAGGAAACAGAGAAAGGAGCAGAATGCACTAGATCATTACTTTATGTGGAATGATAGCAAACCACATTAAAAGAGAAAGACCCATTTTTAAGTCAGAGAAGTCAAGTCAGCAGATGATACGGCACACGGCCAAAGCCACAAATTAACTCAACAGCACAGACCAGAATGAAGAGATCATATCAATATATTTCATTGTTGCCGCACAGATCAAGATAATGATAATAATAAAAAGGCGCTGAAGTCACAGACGTGAGCTGAATGACAATTTTAATGAAAAAATTCGCTGTTTCTACACTTATATAAATAACACAGCAATATTACAATACATATCAGGTCTTCAAACAAATGAATTCATCACTGTTCCTGGGCGCACTAAATCTTAATTATTTTTCAGTAACAAAAATACCAAAAACAAGCAACATTTTTATTGAAAGTAAGATTTTTCTCTACGAGGTAAAAAATCCGACCCATTTATTATGCTGAATAAAGGATTTCACATTGATTTTCAAGAGGAAAAAAAACTTGAAAGGTTTATGACTGTAAACTTAAAGCAAGATTGTCCTTTTCAGTTATCAACAGTGCTGGATATTCTGCATCTGAATTGCTCTGCTAGATACCAATAAGTAAAAGCAATAGGCCTACTTACTTAAAACCACAGGCTGTATTAGTTACTATTTATAGTCAAAGACAATGTTTTAGGTACCTTTTTCATTTTGACTATACAGTACAGTTTTCTTTCTTCATTTGTTTGGCCAAAAGTGATCTATTTTTTTTATCACAAATTGCCACTTTAACATAAAAATGTAAATTTTAAACAGAACACTTTAAGCTATTGAACATTTACCATTGCACAATGAACATGAGATAGCATGAATACAGTATGAGATAGTATGAGCAATGTACACAGAGCTGATTGGTTCAACAAACACTTTATCCGCACAAGTTCACATGCCAGCCGTGAACAAATATCTGTTGCTCAAACATTAGCACATCGAGAAATGCACTGAGGTTGAGAGAGAAAGGAAAGAAAAAAAGGTTAAGGAGACATCAAGAGAGGTATTGTCCTGCAAGGCCTTGGTCTGGCAACATTTTGTGAGCAAACTCGTTTACCTAAAGTGCCCAGCTATGTGGACAAAACTTTACAATTGCTTTCATTGAACTTCACTTTTTTTTGCGTTTGTTGTAATTAGGCTACAATTTCAAGAAATTCTACTCATAACTTTTGCATGAGTTGTTGATTGTCTCCAAACTGGAAAGAAGGAAACACACATGATACACCCCTATCAGTTTGGCTCAAAAATTCTTTATTTCAGATCAAATTTTGACAAGACTGAGACACTTCCACATATTGATTTTTGCTTCAACTGGCTTTTGATGCCATAACTGAATATCTAATTTAATTCTGTAATCCTAATAAAAAAAAGATTCAATCTACGCCTATCATAAGATTTTTTCTGCTAGATGGAACTATGAAAATACTGCATGTTCAGATGGCTGTATGCTGAAGCTGGTTGTGAAAAATAAGTGCCGGTCCTCGAAAGGAATGGCAACCATATTCAATAAATGACAACAGTTTAGAAGTGATCATTCCCAGCACCAGAAGGCACCCTTTTACGCCTTCACTCACCCAAAAAGAAATGGACATTTGTGAATTATGTATACATGCAATGATGATAGAATGAGACACCAACGGATTACTAAGCCCCATGAAAAGAAGAGAGGCACAGTGAAATCATTGTTATGTACTTGGAAACATTCAAAATTCCAATCTGAGCTAATCCTGCATATTCCATGCTAAATCAACCTTACAAAATAACTATCTTGCACCCTTAGACAAAAATACAAAAGTCTCGGTATCTCAAAAAGGCTACAAGAAAGAGGTAAAACTCCATTCCTTTTTACTCCTGTTCAAGCAGTTTTACTTGAGCAACATGACATGTAAAGTCTCTCTGTCTCTGTCTTGTCCCAAGTGCTAACATGCACTGTAGGGAACAGATGAGTGTGGAGTGAATAGAACACAAGGTTGAACATTCCAACTAAGCCCATTTTCCACTGCACATCTATGCTGTGATAATGATTTCCCTTCCCCATTGCTTGATGTAATTTTAAAATTTGCTCACTGTATAAAAGAACTTACATCCAATTTCTCACTAATCAGCCCTATGATTCACTTCCAGCCTGCGGATTGAAAAAGCTTACACTTTTTTCTTAACTGAAAGCGCAAACATGTTTGTGACAAATTAATATCAAGAAATAGGATAAGTACAAGCAATATGAAAACATGATTAAATAACGAAAATCATGTTGTGCACAAAGAACCCATAATGTACACATTGCATCATGCAGAGGGTCAATGAAACTAACAAAAATTCCTGGACAAATGAACATTATTTAGAAGCTCTCTTCAGCATCAATGATTCGGGTCTGCTTGAAGTTCCCAAAGCGGGCAATGATGTGGTCAATGCTATGCTCTCCATGGATTTTGTTGTCTCGGGTGCGCACATTGGCAGTCTTGTTGGCCACCTCCTTCTCCCCAACCACTGGAAAAGACAGGAATAAAAAGATACACCTCAAGTCAGCATAACACATGTGAATGGTAATCATAAATCTTAATAGTGAATGTAAGTAGCTAGAATAGCAGCCAGTTTATAAAATGAAACTGGCAGAGCTCCAATACTTTGGCAGATCAGAGTCCAGTGCAAGTAAACAATACGTGATAACACTTTATAGTCACATGGTTTAGAAAGACAAAGAGCCCTATCAGTCACACATAGCAAATCATCCCTGTTCAGCTTGACTGGAAGGGATAATGTTGATCGGCTAAAAAATGTGCCAACTGACAAAGGTGTTCAAGTGAAGGCCTTCCAAGTACTTTGTTGTAACTTTTCAAAATGACAATAAATTGCTAACTAAGAGAAGACATGATTCATACAACTAAGTACTGGTATCTAAAAAAATAATGAGGTTCAATCACTATGATCAAAGAGAGCACCTGCCTACATGGAAACAATAAATCAAAGAGAAGGCCTTAAAAAAAAACCAATGTACAGTCGACTACAGATGAGTTGATGTCATAGGGGAGTGAAAAATAGATAAACTCATCCGAAATTCAACATGACTGTTATATAAATGTAAAGAAGAAGAAGAACTCGGACTGGAGAGAACCATAATCAACTTAACCGAAAAGAGACTCAAGCGAGTTCAACACAAGAAGGATCAACTGTACTAGCTAATATTGAGGTGAAATCACTATGGTTAAAGAGAGCACCAACTACCCCATACCTCACTGTCTCTGGTGTAATACTGAGTTAATAGAAAATTACAGCTTCCCCTATAAACTCTTACCGAGAATAAAGTTGAACTGAGCCAGTTGAGCATTTCTGATCTTTTTATTCATGGTGGTACCCTGGTCCAAATCATGTTCACACAAGAAGCCAGCTTCATGGATCTTTGCCATCACCTGTGCAGGAAACGAATATAGGTGGTGTTCATCATTAATTTGACAAAGACTAAGAAAAGGAAATAACCCATACCAATAAAAATAACTCATATAAATGCCTATTACCCCTGTGATAAATTGTTAATCAATTCCAGGATCGTCCAAGATTTGAGACAGGAATCACTCAGTACATGCAGAAATACGATACCCGGCTGTGAAATCAAATTTTTGTCTTTGCTGTCTACTTTATTTTCCACATCTGCATTGAAAAAGCAGAGGCAATAAGCCAACTTCTAACTTAGAACCTAATAGCAAACGTAGCATTGCCAGAAAGTAAAAAGACAAAACATATACATGTGTACTTGTTGCCCCACTTCCAATTTGCAAATCTACTTTCTTAAGTAACATTCGAGTCTGAAGTCTGTTCTTTGTATTCTCCCAATGCAAGGAACCACAATACATATTCAGCAACACTGAGCCCGTCCCGGGCAGTGAGTTTATACGCAGCCTTACAAAGAAAACTCTACAAGTACTTACTTCACGAGCGTACTCGTCAAAAGCTGGGGCAACAGTGATCACAATGGACTGGCGTGGGGACATCCAGAATGGCCTGAAAGCAAAAGCAATAGAAATGAGAAAATCACCCTCATCAACTGGAACCTCTTCTATGCATTTTGCAAGAGTCAAATTAAATAAATATATATGCATACATCCACATAATATAGACCCCCCCCCACCCCAAGTCCTGATTTGACTCCAAACGTTTTAATTTCAAACTAAGTGTAAACATGGTGAATTGTTTTTCTCTCTCACTACAATATGTTTTAATAGTGACGGTGATAATGATGACAAAAACAAAAGACTTCATTTAGACGCTTTGTCAGTGTCGACTTTCAATCCATCTCCTACTGTTATAGTAAATAGAGAAGTGTAACTCATACTGCAAGTAAAACAACATTAGAGCACTAAAAACAAATAAACAGGCACCTCTAATGTCAGTCAATTAAGTTTGAGAATATTAATATGATTTGTTGTTGTGGGGGGGGGGGGGGGGGGG
>JAUKPP010235015.1:0-13664 GCA_032273245.1 Phyllaplysia taylori | reverse complement strand
ATCGGGACCAGAGGCCGATGTCCTTATCCAGAGAAAGTCGCTAATCAGAGAGGTCGTTAATGGGAAGTTCCACTGTAATTTCATGATAATGTTGAAAGGGGTTCAAAACAAAACCTAATGGTTATTGAAGCATTACAAATTATTCGCAAACTTTGACACAATGAGGTTGTGAGGACTTTTTTTGTCTTTAAATCAAAGAGTGTTTTTCCTAAACTCCGTAAGTATCTGCATTATACGAACTTCTGAGAAAATCAGCCTTTTTGCTTGCCTGAAAACATGCCACATAGCAAATTATTTTTCCTATTGTTAGAAATTAAGGAAACTACTGAGTGGTGCACAATAAAAAGCTTTCAGAACAAAAAATCTTTAAGATGAAGGTACCTCTAGTTGTGCTAACTTTGTTATCAAGAAAATGCAATTACCGAGTTTTGGGAGAATGCTCTTCAATTGTGTTATATATTTTGCTTGTGCTTGTAAAATTATTGCAGAATTACAACAGAGTTAAATTTTACTTGTACATGCCTATATTGTATCCTGTTGTTGTTGTTTCTTTTTCAAAGAATACAAGAACTAGCAAAAGATGGTTGTACTGTTCTTTTATCAAGTCTTTGTCCAGAACTTTTTGAAACTTGCTATCACTTTGCATTCAAATCTGTCTGTGATTCTTTATTTCAAATCCTTTCTCTTAGTAATCCAGCTGTTTTGGCCTTTATTTTTGGTTACCAGTTTTACATCCCATGCAACACTGTAAGGTCCTTTTAAGATATCGGCTACTTTAACCCTGCCTGTCAGGGCCCGGGCTGAGAGAGATGAATCCCAGCAGAAAAACAAGATCATCCACACGGGCGATCAAACTCAGATCTTACGCATGATAGGCAAAAAACTTAACCATTACACCACAGACGCTGGTGTTTTGGCTTTTTCCGTGGCTCGTTCTCAATTTAACACTTTAGAGTCAATCTGTGCATATATACACGACAAGCCTGAGAATCACTATCATGTCACATCCATCAGGACATTGTCTTTGTCCATCTGAATGTGTATCTACAAAGTGTTAGATCTTCCCCACATTTACCCAACCGGAGTCTGGTTTAATGGTTAGGCTCAACCCTTATCACAGAGGCGACATGAGTTTGAGGCCAACATGGGGCGGTTACTTTGATTGACTATAATTCAGATTTTTTCTGCTGTCCCTCTCAGCTCTCAGCCTGATTTGGCCGTCAGGCAGAGTGGAAGTAGCCAATCTCTTAGATGACCTCATAGTGTTGCAAGAGAAGTTAAGTGAAAACCCAAACCAATCATTAAGCTTGCTACCACTGATTATATCATTATGTTCTCATGATACTATAGAGGAACTAAAGTATGTCACTGAGAATTTTGTCTCCAGTGACTAATCTCTTTCATATCTTAAATGAAACTTAATTTCTATGAGGTTTGTACTTGATGCTGACGTGAATGATATTTCAAACGAGAAAGTAGACAAATGTGTGGTAGAGGGTGTTAAATGGTGTTAGTAATTTAGTGTCCCAAGTCTCCATTCCTCCCATACATTTTCTGATAAGACAGGGCTGAGGGTTACTTGCTTCCTCAGATAAAAGACTAAATGAAAAGGTGTTTGAGTTTTATATGTACTCAATGCCTTACTACCACTCCATACCTTTCCAGTATCGGCGGTGTAGTAGTTAGAGTTAGACTTTGTAGCACTCCGAAGACTTGACTTCGAGCAGTCTGTGGAAGTTTTTAAATCAATTGTCTCTCCGTCTTCTGCTTGAATGAAAATGCCCGTTAGCCAAGCTTAATCATGACAGGCAAGGCCAAAGTGGCTCGTCTCTTTCATGACCTTACAGTGTTGTAAGGGGTGTGAACCCAGAAACCAACTAACTCTGCACACTTCATAACTCTTGCTTATCGGCTCCTCTGGTCTAACCGTATAGGATAGGCTCTACGCCTATATATCAGAGGACTGAAGTTTGATCCCCATGTTGGACAAGTACCATCATTTCTCTTCTGGGATTTTTCCCCTCTTAGCTCAGGTTAGCCTTATAGACAGTGACAGGGTCAAAGCAGCCCGCCTCTAAAATGATCTTACAGTGTTACATTGAGTGTAAAGCCAAAGCTAAAGAAAATTCTCTTCAGTAAAAAATGAATGACGCAGATTTTGCTCAATTTCCTCTGAAACTACAGCATAAAAAAAAAAATTCCAAGCTTGGCACAGGGGTTAACGTCTCAATCTTTAAATAAATCAATTTTAAAAAACATAAAAAGCAACCTTATCGTGAATTTTCTCAACTCTACAATGAATTATACCTCTCAAGACAAAGTGTATTCAAAGTCAACCCTCAACCACGCACTAATGTAAAGTTTATGATTTTCCTGATATTGGCCGCCTTGCTTTTTATTGATCTTATGTAAAGAATTTTTTTTAATAAGATATGAATCCATTTAGAAAAACAAATCCTGCAGAGACAAACAGAAACAAACACCCATGCCAAATTTGATGAAAATTCATGCAATAGTTTGGAAGAAAATCAAGCTAAAATTGTGCATCAAAGTTTTGAGTGCACTCTTCCTCTTCCTTGGCAAGGGTCATCTCAAACTCAAAGGGATGAATAAGACACAGCTTATGCATAGATATAATCATTAGCTTTAGATTGCCACTATTGAGTGTTGCAAATTCTGTGGTAGAATGCTTTTAATTCAAAGTGCACTGGAGAGAAAAGATTGGTATTTTTTAGGAAGTTAATTTAGTCAATAGTTGAAAGAAATATACCATTTTGTAAAATCTCATTTGGTGATTGATATTTTACAAAGGCATACCGGTGCATGTAAATCCATTTTGGGTCTAGTATAGCAGTGTCCTATTGCACAATTATTAATGTACCAAAATATTTCATGAATTCGTAAAAAGTCAATGTAGGTTTTAAACATCAAAGGCTTTATTTAAGAAGTTTCTCAAAACACATCGATGAAAACAAACAACCAAAATTTTTATTATTTTTGTGATACCATATTATCCGTAACAAATAAAATGGACAAGCAAAAGTAAAGAGAGATGACAACTATATATGAAACATATTATATTTGTAGTCAAACATAAATAATACTGATTCCATTGTTGACCTGATTGGTCAGGCACAGGAGAGTACATCATAAAAGGATAATATTTGATGAACACTTGGCTGATATATAGATCTTCTGTGAAAAATCTGCCGTAGGGAATATATATATGCAACTATTATATCAGCATTTTTTTTCTCGAAGTTTTCTTTAATCGATTATATTAAATAGAGGTAGAAGTTTACTTTCTGTTTTAATTGATTCCTCACATATCATTTTGTTATAATTCAAAAGATTTTAAGAGAAATTTTCAAGTCAACTCAGATACAGTAAACTTAAGGTCTTAAGTGAAATATATTTTGCACTCTGTTAATACTGTTGCTGTGAGAGGCACAAGAAAAACTATAATCAAATTGTGTCTGAATATACATAAATATATAGAGGATTTTTATTCCAAGTAAAGTAGTGAAAAGATTATCTCAGCATCATACACGAAGAAGGCTTATATAAAAGTATTAAAATAAACATGTATAAGAATATCACAATTGTGCATGTGGAGAAGAATTTTACTTTTTCTGTTCAGTTTCATCTTTTGCATGTGAGGTAATCCCCTTATGTTTGGAATTCCCTACACAAAAAAGAACTGGGTCAAACTAATTTAGATCAGGGTTGGCAACCAATCAAGTTGAATGTGGCAGAGAGCCATTTAAGTGAAGACATTTAGGGAAGAATTGTGTCAGTGATTGTCTACAATCTACAATTTTCAAAATATTGACAACTGGACCGTCTTAGTGTTCATTTTTAATGATTTTAACGTGTTGAGTTGGAGTCTGTTTTATTGTTTTTTAGGGAAAGAGTTTTGCTAAAAGTATTGATCACAGGTAACACTGTAAGGAAACGTGTAAGATATTGAAAAGGCAAGGCGACAGAGAAATGCAAAAACTTTATAATTACGGATAAATGTAAAAAAAAATGCAAGACTTTAGTGTCTTGATTCATAGTCACTTGTGAAACTTTAAAAGTATAAAGCTTATAAATGTATTTTAAAGTTAACAACACCAAAGCCACAGCTGAAATATAATTAGTTTCTTTTTTTAAAACTACACCATGAAAAAAGGTTAAGGCAAGGAAACAAGTGAGATTAAAATGTAAGAATGTTTTAAACAGCGTCAACTGACTAAGTTATGACATCACACCTTTCTTTGTGCTGAAGTTCTACATTCAATAAATAGCCTCTAACTTCCAACAACATTCATTGGATCTGAACTTTAGCTTTTTTATTTGTCTCAAGGTATTTAGACAGCCACACCAATGCATGCCCTGTACAAGTTGTCTTGAATGGAGCTCAATGCTTTGCTAAAAAATATTAGCTATAATCAGTATTTTGTCATGTACACAATAGAACAATACATTTTAGTTGATACCATGCCAATTTTCAAACAACTTTCCATTCTTTTGTTATTTTAATACATATAGTTTTTATGATCAACCATTTCAGGATAGAATTTTCTCATTCTTTTAATACTAAAAGTCAGTCCAACCATTTTCAGATTATTAGGGTTGCAATTCTTATAAGGAGTAAAACAAATGCAAATGTGATTCACCACACCAATTTCTTTCTCTTAGACTTCAGGCACATTGTCAGTTTACCACTGCTGCGTGTAATCTGTGGACTGAAACAAAATTACTCGATGAGTTTCAGAAAGTTGAAAAATTATACAATAAGTTCTATTCTAATAGAATTGAGAAACTCTTCTTCACAAAGACTTAATCTACCTGTAGATTTGTCTGAAAATAATGTTGAAAAGTGAATCTAGATTAATTGCCTCTTGCTGCATACGCAAGCGATATTTGCATACACAATTTACACATAAAGTAAAAGTAACATACATGTACATTGTACATGTATAGACATTCCAACAACAACAACAAATACTGCAATAATGCAATGACGCTCAGATATATTATACTGTTGCTTAGCTATTTTCAATAAATGTAGTAAAACATGCCTGCTGGGAAAAAACACAGGCATTCATATAGCAAAAAACAGTTGTTATTTTCTTTTTCACAGACAAGTATAAAGACACAATGTACAACAAGATGTTTTAAAGCAATTCAGGGAAGATAGAGTAGTTTGTTTTGTAAAGCAAATAGAATCTTTTAAAACATAAAAAAAAGTCTTGACAATCACAATATGCAACATTTTTGTACTTACTGACAGCCGACCATTGATCTTTGCTGAATAGGTCAAGTACTGGTGCTGTTTTACTGCCTTGCGTCGCTCTCTGGGGAAAAGTAATCATATTTTTTTCATCAGGTTTTAGTGTGAGTCGAATGTTGGCATTTAAGTTCCATTCAGAAAAATGCATTACCGGTAGCAGAAAACATCATTGTTATTTCCAAAATGCCCATCTTCATGTAAGATTATAAATTTAAACATTTTTTTTTTTTCTTGAAGTGAATGTACTATAATGAAAGAAATTCTTCACCATCTTTCTTGAAGTGGTGAAAGCAGCCTTGGATATAATGGGCCTAAAGCTAAACTCAAAGAGTTGTGCGTCACACATATAAAAAAAAAAAAAGAATAGATTAAGCTTGGTGGAGAGCAGATAAAAGAAATTCCTGAGAAACACAAATTATAAGAATTCAATAACTTTCCATTTAAATGTTTCCTTCACTCTTCTTTGGCTGCCTTAAATGAGTATGAATTGTGTTTCATAATTTTAACAAAATATGTTTTAAATTCATTCTTTGGTCATGGCTGGTGTAAGGGGGGGGGGGGGGGAGGTAAGAGCCATAAATGCTGAATAGGAAGTCCTTGTAATGATTATTTTAAATCTGTGTTTTCAGCACAATATTCAATTGCCTTGCCTCGAAGTAGTGTACTGTCAAAATAACATTTGAACCTTAGGTGTGGTAGGGGTAGAGGCATTTTATGGGACTTTTTTCACGCCCATACTCTAATAATCAACAATATCAACCAAACATTAAATCTGCACAGGAGGCGAAAGCTTCATCTAAGGAGAATAAAACCCTTCCGCTCCATTATAACTGGCATTAACCAAGTTGTTCACCACTCTCTCTATTTTCATTTCCCCATCAAGATCCATTTTCTGCCACCGTTTATGACTATTGATGAATATTGATTAAGGAAATCCATTAAGCTAGATTTCCATACAGCCAGGAAGTGACTGTGTCAAGACAAATTTTCCAATAACGCCATTAGTGTGTCAATGAATCAATAAGAACCGGGGTTTTTGCACTGACTCTGGTCTCAGATCTATTGATCTCTGCTAATCCAGCCTTTGACACTGGGTAAACACAATTCTCCTCACTCAGTGGCCAGACTTTGTCAGGATTAAATACAACTGGCTGCTTGGCGGCCCCACAGGGATTACTGTACAGGACCGTCATAATGGGTCATACAGCTGCTTAGCTGGCCACTAGTGCAGCTGAGCCTACATCAAGTGTCAAGAAAGTGCTTAATAGAAGCTTTAGGGGAATCAGATAGGACAGAGTACAGAGGAAACCTGGTGGGATAATTAATTGATACGCCACTGGATCCTGTCTGTTCATTATTAGTTTATAATCTTGATAGTCAATAAATGCCAAAGGGCTTGTGCTGTGCCAATGCCTGACTAGAAAGCAGCTATGGAAGTCTCATTGTAATGTGTATGCAGGGTGTATAGAAATATATATAGATTAGGTCATACAAATTTAAAGTGTTGGAATCACCATAATATTAGATTTTCAGCCAAAATTTTAAAACCACTTGAATGCAATAGTGCCTGTCTTAACTTAATACAAAGCTTTATCCTGAAACTTAGAAGTCAGATTACTTTATATACATATAAATATCTACATCTATACCCTGTAGTAGTAATGAAATCCCAGAAATAACGTGCAAAGAGTAAGCAACATTATTGTTCATTTGAACTGTTTATTTTTGCATTGTGAACACATTACTCCGTTTTCATATCTCATTCCCATACATCCTCTCTCCCAAAAAAACAAATGAAAAGGGGCACTGAAGGTAGCCTATGCTATAGGGTTATTACAATACAGATTTGCTTATATGAAAACTGCTGGTATGCCATTTGTCTTTGTTTAGCAAAAAAACAAAACAAACAAACAAACAAAAAAACTTCAAATCACTTTATTACTGCTTGTGGAGAAATTTATTTTACTATAGTGGTAAGCGGCATAGAAATAAATGCAAGTGCATACCAATGCAATGTCATATTACACCGTAACATAACATCTCGACAGCGACATCATTTATGACATTCATACACACACCATTGTTGGTTGCCATTGTGTAGCACCCAAATATGCTGATAATACATCGCATTTCATACAATGTATACATGTATATGTGATTTACAATCCTTGCAAAATGTACTATAAGATGCATGACAACAACAACCAAAATTCAACACATATTCTATCCCTCAAGTCTTCCTCACAACACTTACTGATCTGTGCCAGCAGCTCCATGCTTCTTATGCAGTTTCTCCAAGTCATAAGAGTTAAGTGGTCCTAAGTGACCTGGCGTTGATCCCTGCTTCCTAGCCAAGTGTTGTTCATACGCAGCATCATCTAATTTGGTTCCCAATTTTGCCTGAAACATTTGGATAGTGGAGGAAGTTTAAAAACTCTTAGTTCTTTTTTTGTGTACTTAAAAGGGTTATCCTCTACCATCTTCATCCATAATTCATGCTAATTGATAATTCTCTTCAACTAGGCCTACCTCTTTAATTGTAATTAATATGATGCAATTCTTTCTTTTTTTTTCTGTCTCCCTGCATTTCCTTCCTCCCCCTATTATTGCTATATGTACTAGGCTTTATGTACTACTATTGATACAACTACATGTATTACAGACATGTAGGCCTTACTACTCTTGAATACTAGTATTCAAATTCATTTATACAATAAGCCTATATGGTTGTGTCAAAATAAAAGCTCAGGTCAATATTTTCTCTATTCTATTGCTAGGGCACCTGTGGCGGAGCAGTAAAGTGCCTGCCTAAAAATGAGGAGATCAAAGGTTCAAGTCCTGGGAGGCTCACCAGTAATTTTTCAGAATTTTTATGGCCCCAAGCCCGTACTGTCTTAAATAACCTTATAGTGTTGCAAAGGGCATTTAGAAAAAAAAGACTCATCTATACTATTTTCCGAAGTTAGCAATATATTAGGTATCTATATATCATTGAAAAAAGTAGCCTCTTTTTTACAAGGCTACAACGGTAAAGAAAAAAAAAATTAAAGAGCTGCCACCTCCACAAACTACATGTACTTCTTAAAAGACAAAACTTTAAAAAATTACACTTTGCAAAATATATGAACAATAACAATGTTTTTTGGAACCCTGCTTTCCACAAACAATACCACACTGCACAAATACAAAGAGCACGGTATGATAATTTTGCCATGGTCCTTTTTTAAGCCGTTTGTTAACAGATAGTGACCCATTGTTTGTTTACAGAACTCAATGCAAATAAAGCTAAAGTAGAGAAATAACTTGGAAGTTTCTTTCCCCGATGATTATAAAATAAATTACTGGTATGCCGTTAATGATGCATGGTACTGTAGAGCATGCATGGGACTGTAAAGTCAGGTCCTTTGATTTCATTACTAATGCAAGGAAGCTCACTCTCACCAAGCTGCTGATAGCAGGTGACACACTGATATGTAAACAATGTACCATGATGAGCATGGGAGCTACTGGCCAAACAAGTAAAATACACATACGCTGACCCAAATTCGCTCATCAATGGCCTCCAGGCCTATACTATGTAATAATATGCGCCAAGCCTGAAAAGTGTGACAGCATCACAGCTGGCTGCATGTGACTGGCAGGCTTCTTTGTCATTCTGGTTGTTTAACTTCAGAACAATCAACAAGTCTCCAAAACAACTTACGCCTGAATAATGATAATGATAATCATCTTTTCTGCTAGACTAGTATCACTAGTAGGCTTCATCAGGCAATTGCTTGCATAGAAACATTACTGACCTCCAAAAGGTGCTTTTGATAAGTTTGCCTGTTGATATATTGTTGTTTCCTACAGGCTTCATGGTGTTCATTGATGCCTGAAGCTGCCATACTGCCTCCTGAAAAAATAGTAAAATTTATCATCAGACTTTACTCTGACAGGACTGGGTGGCATGAAGTCGGGAGAAAACAGAGCATCAACACCCAAAGTATAAATCATGATCATTGATATAAGATGTGAAAAACAAAAGAACAGCCCTCCAATTTATGTAAGAGAGGATTTCAATATTCATGTACAGGGATATAAATATACTGGATATTTGTGAAATAAAGGTAAACATTGAAAAGCTCAATTCTCCTTATTTAATATTCCTGATGTGAGATCAAAACTTGTTCTAAACTAAATTATTCTGTTTTGCTCAGGTTAATTAGAAGTATTCTGCACACATTTGCTATTGCCTTTGCCTTTTGACACAGTCCACAGACACGGATAATGAATGTTATATCTGGAGAATCAGAATGAGATGTAAGAGTTAAAGTTTGATTCTAATCAACATCCCTACAATATAGGAAATTTTCTGTAAGAACGATAATGCATCTAATGCATATATGCATGTAGGCCTATCTAGTTATGTTGTCAATCTTTGGGCATATGATTTATTGGTACTACTGTACATCAACTCTTTCAATACCACCTGGATTTCAGCTTGGTAAGATTAGTGATAATGATGCATTGCAATACCATTAAAGACCATGCAGAGAGGGTTGAGCCTTGTATGCTTTTTCTTTCTGTGACTGTGAAGAAATCATTAACTCCGGCACCTGATTCACCTATGATGTAAAAGTAAGGCTCTTTGCCCATCATGCAGAAGACCAGAGGTCAAACTTGGGGACGAGCATCTTGTGTTTTTCTGCTGGGGTCCATCCCTCTTAGCTCCAGTTGGCCCAGACAGGCAAGTTTAAATTAACTAATCACTTACACGACCTTATGATAATAATAATAATAATAATGACAGCATTTATAATGCTGCATATCTCTCTTTCAAAAACAAGCTCTATGCGGATGCGCTTTACAATCAATTATTACCCCAGCAGACTAAGTCATTCCGAAACCTTCTCAACTTTCTGGGAAGCATGCAGTACAAGCTGCTATTCTACAGGTGCTAAAGCACTAACATACGGATAACAATGTTTGCTGTCTATAGCTGAGTGCCCATTCACACCTGGGGGAAGTGAGCAAAATTTGTGTGAAGTACCTTTCCCAATGACACAACGTCGATCCCAAGCAATGATTCGAACCTGCAACCTTCCGATTACAAGTCCCAGAGCTTGTCCACTACACTAACGATGCCTCCTTATTGTGTTTCAAGGGAAATAAAACTAAAAAGCAAACCGAAAAATGTATCTATATTGAATAGAAATAAAAGATAAACAACATGGTTGAAGTCGAGTAGCCTTACTGTCCGAAGGCAAATTTGTGAGAAAATCGCTTTCGAAATCAAAATAAATTACCATTATTGTTTTAACAAAACGAGCCTATTACTAGTGGTAGTTAGGCCTATTCACTCTGAAAGTAGTTTTTAAATAGTAGGCCTATAGAGAGTGGTAGGTCGGAGAAATGCATACTAGGCACAAAGTATCTGCCGCTTGCTATAAATATCGATAACTCGTTTCCCCTTTGTTTTGACGAATATGCCTACCTGGTTTCATGGATTCACAAGACAAAAGGCTATTACTCCTTTAGCCTATTCTATTTCACCCTATCTCTTAAAAGTACTCACTTAATTCCCTAAGTTTGACCAATAACAACAGTCTGGCGGAAAATAGCCATTTACGTTTGTTTAACTATGAATGAGCTATCAAATTAATTATTACATTTCACGTCCCTTTAGATTTATTTAAAATTTCCAGCAAGTTGAAATTTTAGCTATAAAAGCAGTAGAGGCTATGAACTCTCTGTACTCTGAGTCATAATGTTTACAAACACTTCAATTTCAAAACTAACACTTACATTGATTACATTACATGCTGCTTATAAATTACAGCGAACGACAAGATAAGGAAATAGAGGTAGACAAGGAAACAGGGAGTGTTCAAGCTTTCCAGTACGCTGTGTAAAGTAGCAGTACTGGAAGCCTTCTCACACTCACACGCAACGATCTATACTATAGTAAAATATTGAGAATGAGAGGGAAACAGGGGAAACATTAGTCGCTTGAAAATACGTTTGTACTTTGTTTCAAACAGTTGGTGGAAAAGACTATATATCATGATTTGATTCTCACCAGAAGCTCTTACCTTGGCAAAGACTTCGAAGGTCCTTGATAGTCCTTTAGATATCCCCCTTGCCTGGATCGTTTGCGTGTGAATGTTTTTCGTCTTCCGCAAAACCAGTAGGCGTCCTGCGTTGCCAAGCAAAATTTTAGCTGCCCACCAGGGGACGTAACGCTGACATTAATTATTAATTCACACATTCACACTGTTTCCGTACCACTGTAGGCCTACATGTACACCCAGTGATGCTGTATTTTTTCCGCTTTCATTAACTCTTTCACCTCACAACGAGCACACTTCATGTTTAACAAGGAAAAAGATAATAAAAACGCGATAAGCCAATTCGACAACTACCACAGGGCTATATTATTTTATAGCGAAGAATTAATGCATCGCCCCCCCCCCTTTTCTCTCTCTCTCTCTCTCTCTTTCTCTCTCTATTTATCTATCTATCTATCCCTCTCCCCCTCTCTCTCTCTCTCTCTCTCCTCTTGCATGCAAAGAGTATTTTTGTTGTCGATTTATTTGTTTGACAAGAGAGATGAACGCAGCCAATATGTTTTGTTTTTCATGCGACCAAAAGGAGAGGGGGGAATAAAAACGCACCAAAAAACAACAACAAAAATTAGATACTGCAACACTTGGCAACAGAGAGACGGTAGCGTGTCCCTCACTGTTTGCCTACTTAAGTGAATGTAGGCTACACATTAAGCACTTTGTATGCCTGTATACGGAAAACAGCTACATGTACATGCACTTGATCTTACTACATGTAGGCCTACTACGAGAACTACTAAAACAAAACAGTAGCCTAAAGAAAAAAGGTAACGTAAGCGAGGCCTATAATCGAACTGTGAAGGTTAACAGCACAAAAATAGGCCAAGCCAATTACAAAAATGTATCTGTTCTTTTTGCTTAGACTTAGACCGCCCTTTCGAGGACATAAATTACTCGTTTAACAGGCAATATGCCATCCTGGTCCCAAAAGACGGCGATACATTTTGTTAGAGGCCAGTTAGCGTTTTGATGGTCAGGGAAATGTTTTAAGCCTAGGCCTATGATGAAAAACGTCTGCGTCGCAGGCCCAGATAATCATCGTAGTTTTATCAACGAACAAACAATCAAAACAAAAACAAAAATAATAAAAGCTAGGATAACTTTTCATTCCATTTGGGTTCAACTTTGGAAATTTTATCTGAGAAAACCCTTTGTAGATTTCTATGTTCACTTCCAGCGTTGGGCCATTGGACAATATTGATACTACATGTATTTCTTCAATATCAAGGAATAAAGATAATGGTAACCTAAATATAACAGCGACATCACATCAATACTAAGACAACAATGATAGGCCTAATAATGACAACAACAATCATAATAATAACAATAATAATAATAATAATAATGATAATGATAATAATAATAATAACATAGCCTACACCAAATAATCATGTTAAAACAATCAAACGAAATAAAAATAAACATCATGATGATGACTTCATTGATTATGGTGATAGCCTAATAAAAGTAATAGGCATAATAGTAAGAAAAAGGCGACATGATAATAGTTGTAATGTGCAAGCCACCATCGTTTACACACATGTTATCAGTAGTAATAGAAGAAAGCCGCCACAGATTGCACAAAGAAACATAACTTTGTATAAACTGTTTTCAATAACAATATTAGTGCGCTTATCTCCCTTACTACGGACCAAAAAAAACCAAGGAAAAGTGGGCGTTAACTTTTTTCGTTAACTTACGGCGAGCGGCCGTGTCCCGCGTTATCACGAAATGTGGGACAGAGAGTGACACCGCCGTGACCCGAGAAAACACTTGTTGCGCTGACGCTGGCTGAAGGCAAGGCAGGCAGCAGGCACGCAAAGTAACGTGCCTACTGTGTCGGGTCAAGTTTAGTGTGTGATCACAAAGTTTCTGTGTGTAGTGATCGTCTCTCTGGTGAGTAGATCTATTTTCTTGGTTTTGCATCGGAATTTGTGATTATTCAACTAGAAACGGATGATGCTCTTAACTAAAACCATGTTATTGTGTACGTTCTATACAGGGGAAATCGGATTACCGTATTGTCATTGAAACACCAATCATGCCAGCTGAGCAAGACCTTGTAATGTGTTGCGTACCCCTTTCACACACTCCCTCACTTCAAGGAAAAGTTTTGAAAAGTTTGCACCGTCACTGGACGAGGGTGTGGCGAGGTTTTAATTTTAAAGTCAATGTTCCAGCTCAGTTTTTGTCATGATGAAATTAGATTTGCTGTGTCGTTTTACTTTACGCCGTATTATGATTACAATCTCAATCTCTCTCGGGGGGGGGGGGGG
>JAUKPP010234905.1:0-13664 GCA_032273245.1 Phyllaplysia taylori | reverse complement strand
GATGCCGCTTCGGTCAACATGTCCGACGACCGCGAAAAATTTCCTCCTTTTTTATAATTTCTCATAATCATCACTGATTAAAGAAGCCACGGTTTCGTGATCGCTCTTTCAAATGATATTTGAAACAGATTTATTTGCTAATTTTGTCATCAAGTGAAACTTGCAAGCTCTTGTATCTAACTGAGATTAAAGTTCTAGTACTTTGCTGAAAGAAATTATTAATCATAAAACATGCAAATCTGGCTATATTAACGCTCTTTCCAAAGCTTCAGTATGAGTTTTGATATTGCTATTTAACCTGTTTATATATGTGGACAAAAGCAAAGCAGAATCACTAAATCTTTAAATGTTACTATTTTCTAATTGTGCTTGCAGGCATTAAAGTGGGACCTGTCTCCCATGACCACCAACGCCTGGCTCGGAGTGTACCTGCAGGTGGCCAACATTGACCACATCACAGACCCCGAACTCGGCTTTGTCTTTCCCCAGTTTTCTACACATGCTTATGTACAAATATCAAGAGTAAGTACATCATTTCTTTCTGATGTTTGCTGTTAAGATTTTTTTTCGCTTGAGTAAATTTGTTTACACATGGTTTTAACCAGTATATCTTGAAAATCAAATATTTCAAGAGTACCGTATCTAGTTATTTGATACCTGCGTGATGTCTGATATTTCCCCAAAAAAGATATTGCTACACTTCTTGATCAATTGTACTGCTGGTACAACATGTCTTCTGCACTGATTTTGTTTACATCATGAGGAATTTACAAGTGCTAGTATATTTAATTCACCTTCTTTTACTTATTTATTGTTGTCTGCATAACAAAAACCTTGTTCTAGCTTTGCCAGTCTCACTATATAGATTTGATCAAAACTCTTTTCCGCAGCTCTGTGATCTAGCTCTGATGGACATTGGTTCCCTCAAGTTCTATAGAAATGTCATTGCGGCCGCTGCCCTCTATCACCACACCAACGAGAAGCTGGTCATGGAAGTTTCAGGTATGTTGAAAAAGCAGCCTCTTGTAAAAAAATTCAGTTCAAATTGTAATGTCTCATGATTCTCTTATTCCCATCAAAGCCCTAGAACGTACTGGTTTTTTGATAGTTGTGTTCTAAATTATTCCCTGAGCAAAATTTTTTCCCTGAAAGTTAGAAGTGCTCAATTTTTTTGTATGTCCATGTGCCATGTGTGCCTACACATTAAAAATTTTCTAGCCTTTAGTCAGCAGCCACTATCAGTAGGACAACCAATACCAGCGTTATCCAATTAGATACAGAGTTAATGGGATTGATGAGCTTATTCTGATGAACTTACGCAACCGGCGCTGTGGTGCAATGGTTAGGCTCTTCGCCTTGCATGCGGGAAGACCCTGGGTCAATCCCCGGTCGCGGACGATCTGGGTTTTTTTCTGCTGGAATTTTTTCCCTCTCAGTCCGGGTTGGCCCTGACAGCCAGGGTCGAAGTAGCCCATCTCTTAATAGACCTTACAGTGTTGCAGGGAACGTAAAACTGGTAAAAAAAACCAACCAACAACTTCCGCAGCTCTTTCTTCATTCCCATGAATTGAGGCCGATTTGTTCTTATTCAACAACTCTGTTTTGTTTCCACCTCCAGGTCTCAACTGGGCTGACTTGTTTCCCTGTGTCAAGTGGATGAACCCATTTGCCAAAGCCATTCTTGAAGTGGGCCAGTCCCCCATTAAGTTTTTCCCACATATCAACCCTGAGGACTGCCACAACATACAAACACACAATGTGGACATGATTCTCTTGGTAAGAACCCTTCGGGATATTTTCCTTTGTATGCCCGGATTTTTTTTTTTCAGTTACCTGTAATTTTAGAGAGGGGATGGGAGGGTGTACTGTTGGATAGGGGGCCGTGGTATGATCTGTTATTGATTTGTTATTTGTCTATATAAAAGTTTCTGCCATATTTATATATACTCTTTGCATTAAATGACCGTATAGTGCAGGTAGTAGCTAAAGAATGATAATGCTGCCCCCCCCCCCCCTTTTTTTTTTTTTTTTGTTTTTTTTTTTTTTTTTTGTTTGTTCCCCCTCCTAAATAGAATGGCCAGGATTTTCGAAACCTGAAAAGGGTCAATCTCATAAGTCTGATTCCTGCAAAATAGCCCTTTCTGTTATCCGTTAATCACCTTTTTTTTCTTGACTGCTTCTGTCAGGATCGTGCCTTGTCCCACCAAGCCAACATGGAGGAGCGGGAGAAGCTTTACCCTTCATCCATGGACCTCTCTGCGCAGCTGGTCGGCCTCCTCACTCCCCCTAGTAACAAGAAAACTCAACCTCGGACCCATCAGTCGTCGTCAGCCTGCGCCCCCAGCAGTTAGCGTCAGTCTTTCTAGTCACCCTGACCACATGTTGTTTTACGCCTGCGCGCGTGAGAGCCGTGAAGCTGTGAGTTTGTCAGCGTGATATGGTTGTGAGAGCGTGTGTGCGCGTGTGCGAGAGACTTTGAAAGGATGATGATTTGGTCTCCACATGGCAAAGTCAGCATTTCATTAGCAAGGAAGCACGATAAGTGTTGTGACTCTGTCAGTGAGAAGTTTACAAGAAAACTTGTTCGTTGGGAGTGGATACTTTGTGCTGATTCGTTACGGCTTCGAAATAAAATATAATGAAAATGGGAGCACTCTACGAGAGCTAATGTATTGCAGTAGAAATTTGGAATAAATAGTGTACTAATGGTAACATTATTCATTAAGGATTTCAAATCTGGGAGCTTTGGCTGTCTTTATTGTCATCAGGAATAGCAGATAAGTTTAGATTTTGCATCACCTCAAAGCGCTGGTTGAAAATCTTCAAACCAGTAAATTTGTGTAAATAGTCAATTTGTACTGTTATCTTTGATCTCAGAATGTACTGCCTTGTGGAAGCCAAGTCATTTTCTGTTCATTGTCTATCACAGTTTGAGTACAATTGTTGGTTTCTCATACTGCTAGTGTTGGATCAGTTCGCTTTATGTGTAGTGTAAATCATTGTTTAAGAATTTAATTATTACGAGTGCAATCTTCTGTTTCTGGCATAGTTCTGACAGTTGCAATACAATCTTTGTATTCATACCTTTCCATCTATGTGAATGGGCAGAGAGTGAGTTGTGTGAAGTTGACCTTATTTTGATGCTCACCTGTGGTTTCTGTGGAAACATATTGATTCTTTCTTGTTTAAAAATGAAATTGTTTGAAGAAAAAAAAATTAATAAAAATATATAAAATGTTCATGATCTAAACCTCAAATATTTGTGGAAAGTAATATATTCTTGTTTGTACACCACGCATATGCTTCTAAAGCTTGCCCATGTTCCGTTCTGCTAGAATTTTGTATTTGTATGCAGTGAAGTGGGATGATTTAGACTGGGTATCGTGAGTTTGTTAGTGTCTGATGAAGCAAATGATGCAAACATATAAGTAGTATTGTAATGGCATTATAGCTGACATGTTTTCTTCTGGCAATATTGACTCCAATAAATTAAGTATATTTCTTTTGTTATGCTTTTCACATCTCTAATACTTGCTGCTTGTAGTTTGGTCTGTAGTTCAAATTATATTAATTACCACTGACCAGGCATAGTAAGAGAGATTATATTTCATCTTTTTAAAAAATCAGAAACTGAATCTTTGGCATAGCATTTTTCTCCCGTATTTGAAATTTTGAAGATCCTCTTCGGTCAGATGTAAACTCTCAATCCCAAAAAAAGACAAAATTAGCACCAGCAGCCTCATGCAGTGGCATTCCCTAAACTAGTGATCTTTTTAAACCAAGCCAAACTGAAACTCTACGTGTGCCTTCACAATTAGAAATAAAGAATATGAATGATTTAGTTGGGCGCGGTCTGCTGGTCTTCATCACTTCAGAACCTTGAGACTGACGTAGGGAACCCCTATGGATTGAAACTCAGATTAAGAATTGCCAGTCTAGACTGAACAAGAATCGGAATCGACCATTTTCTACATTGACAAGCAAATCCATGACCCTCATACCAGCATGTCTTCTTTATTATATTTTTGCATTGCAGTGTTTGGGTTTGGAGTACATGAAAGATGATAGTTAATATATAATTGGGACCGACTTGCTTCCAATTACACGTTTTTGTTTTGTGATGTTCAATACTTGTTTGCTTTTTGGAAATGCCTAACATTTTATGTTAAGAATTTAAAAATGATATATGAAACATATAATAAAAAAAATTATAAATGGGAAAAAAATCAAGTAGTAGTTGAAAGGTGTACAAATACTAATAGTGTTGCAGTTGACAACTTCTTTGCCAAAGGCCATACTGTTCGCATCCTACTCTTCCAGTCAACCACTGTAAAGTTCTGTACAGTTAGGCACATCAAAAAAAGTATTGTCTTTTTATGGAGGTAGTTGTTTGTCATTATAGTTGCAAGTGTTTACAGAAAATTTCAAAAATAAAATAAAAAAGAGGATGAACTGGTAGTGCATAAATATGGCTTATTCGGTTTACTGGTAGTCAATTATCAATGTACGATTTTTCAAGGTATTATATTACTTAATTTGCTCACATCATAAAAACTATCAAAAGTTTATAATTGTTTAAAGAATTTAGAAATGATCTGTTTTTGAAGGGTTTCGTGACATTGCCTACACATGGCCAACTAATAGGTTTGATGAGATTCCATCGGGAACTAGAATTGCATTGATTTGACATTGAAAATGATAGGCCTAGTAAAACCAGCTTTTACTGCCGAACCAAGTAGTACCACTCAAAAGAGTCCAGTGAATTTGATTTTGCATATTTTGTCTCAGAAATTATGGCCGTTTGTCAGTTAACTCTCCAATTGTAGGGATTATGCACATGATAATATTTCTGTTTTCCGAAACTTCAAATTTGGAGTCACAATATTCCAATGGCACCACTTAGCTTTATGTTTCTTTAACGTTAACCTCCATTTCCTCATGATTCTAAAGTATCAAACATTTGCAACTCGTTCTGTAGAAACAGATCTATAACTCAAGTGTTAGAGCTATTTTTTTTGTTGATGCACCATCAATTAGTATTACAAGTCTTTACCTCATTGGTCCTTTTGTGAAAGTCTTCCTTTTGATCATCGATAGCATTTTTAATTAGTTTTGTTTGAAGTTTTTTGCTGTCCTACATAGACAGCCTGGGATGACCATGTTCAACCGGTCAGCAACCTGGTGTGTGTGCAGTTTTTTTTATTAAGCTCAAAAGCTAGAATCATAGAAAATGGCATAATGACTTGAACCCGGTGAAGAACTAAAACTAATGCAACTGTCTAAGTTTTGTCATCCAATCACTGTCTTTAGACTTGGCATGTAGTTGCAATCATGTTTTTATAAGCCATTTCAAAGGGATGCAATTTGTATCAGAATTATTCTTTGCTGGTGAACTGAATGAAGAAAGTACATTATACCACATACAGCTAGATTCACTGCCTTGGTATTGTGTAGAGACACTATAGTGAAGTGGCAACATCTTTTTGTTGCATCAAGTTATAGAGAACCAGATATCTTGTTACCCGAAGAATTACTTCAAATTGCTGACAAATCTATTGTGCCATTCTTTATACTGACCATCTTCATCACACATTCTTAATGAGATGTGCCCATGTAAAAGTTCTATTTCTTGAAAAATAGGTATTTTTTTCTCTTATATTTTCCGTAGTAAGGATGTATCTATAGTATGTTTTCATCACAATGTTATTATGATTATGGAATTGTCACATTGATAGAACTAAGGGTCATACTTGCTCACAGCGCAAGCACTACAAGACTCCACCAGAGTATCATTGATCATCATTTTTGTGTCCATCTGTTTTGCCACTAAACATCTGATAAGTTCCGAACCCTCATCGTGAAGACTGCAAGAAGCTCAGTTTGCTTGTTGGGCGCAAGATAACCTTATAGAGTCAATGGAGCCCTAAAACCCTAAACAAACAAACAGCACAGCTTTCTCTCCTTGTTTCACATCTGTCTACTGCCAAATGTCAGTTGCTGGCTGAATACATCATCTTTTTTTGTATATTTATTTATATTTTATGTGTATTAAACCTGTATTTTGAAAAAGCTGATGTATTCCTATATCATGAGCTATGGAGATTGATTTATGACAACTGCACACATGAAATGATTTTTAAGTTTTTGTGCGTATATCTCTGATTTGTTGTGAACAAATATTATGTTTTTGTTTGTCAGAAGCTGTCTACCAAACTATTTGTCTCATATCCTGTCAATTTGAGATGGAAGTCCCAAACCTACATCCAAAATACAAGTCTATGATGTCATTTTGAGGATTTAGAGTAAATGTTTTTGCTTTTTCCTTTGACTCCTAATGTTTAGAATACATTGGAAAGATATCTGATTTTCAGAGGAAAACCTGCCCAAGAACGTTGTATTGTCTTGGAGAGGTTTTTCTCATCTTTTCAGTTCTCACCGCACAATGACATATACACCCCAAATGTGACGGCCATCTCACTTTTACTGGCCCCAACACCTATGATTCATCGACGCTTGGTCTCGTTTCACAACCACATTAAAAAAATAACTCACACTGATGATATTGGCTACATCAATTGTTTTTGGGAGACATGTACTTTTGTTCATAGTCATTTTAGCCTTCAATGTTTTGAAAGGGTGAATATAATGAGAGCTGGATAATTTTGTTGATCCTCAGTTTCCCCAAAATTCTAAGTCTTATATCAACATCAAATCTTGGTTTTTAAAGTAGTTTGCTAATGTCGGTCCATTTCTATTTTTTACTTGAAATAACAGTAAGAGCTACTCTGCAGGGAGAGCGCTCATGAGGTATTTACTACTATGAGCTTTTGGTAGTTTTAATATGGGTATGCTCAACAGTTAGATATTTTACTATTCAATTTGGAGAGATTTACCTTTCTTGATTAAGATCATTCGTGTTGTATCATAGCTTAAGAAGGGACTATTCAATTAAAGTTTTCACTCTATACACCCCAGTGAAAATAACTGCATCATATTCTTTGTAATAAAAAGTTGGCATCAGTGTATGGGGTGTATACGTCCTATTATTGATTTTATATCATGAGACATTGGGTTCAGATTTAATTATTTAGGTTTTATTACGCAATTACATAGAGACTGCAAAATGTGAAGAAGGAATGACATTGAAATTACCCTACATTTACTTCTATCGCCCTCTCTTTTGAGAATAATCAAAGCCAAACAAGTGTGTGCCAGCGTTCGATTCTCTGTCTCAGCTCTCAGAATATACCAGAGGATGGAATAGTGTTGTGGTACAGAGAAAGAATTGTGCAAAATTAGTGAGTGTTTTGTCTTGCCCAATGAAATAATGTAAAAAAAAAAAATGAGCTCAAACTCATACAAACTAATGATGTTTTCTGCAATGTTCTGAGGTGATTGATTGTGCGTGTGTGTGTGCTTGGTTGTGTTTGTGTCAGCATAAGTCAAAAGTTGACATGCTTTTCCTTTGAATTTATAACTTATTTCCATCTCCCATATTCCAAAGTGTGCCATGTAAATTTGTATAGGAGTCGCCTGTCTTGCTCTTCAGGATTATATTTTGTTGTGTACACAAACCAATGGGATATTTGTTTTGTCTAGTTTCTTGTGGCAGGCAGAACTGATTCACAATGGACTTCAGTTTAATGCCCATTTACGTTTGCTGCAGCTCATCATAGGTCGTAGCACCTGCGCTTGTTATGAAGAGGAAAAATTATGTTAGTGGCTTTGCAGACTTTAAAGGTAGATTCAAATCAAATTGGAAAAAAGTTTTATGTATGAAATGGATGAAGTGTCAATTATAGCGATAGCCCTATGGGATTGCATTTTGATGATTTCGTTTCTAGGTTCACCAAAAGCTATCTGCGTCGTGCTTTTAATTTTGATAATTATTATGATTTATTTGTCGTTAAAGTCAGAGGTGCTCACTAGTGTTTTAGCATGTCTGCTTTATATAGGATGTTTTTTAAAGCCTTTGCCGGTATGGTTATGACTTAGCTTGTGTAAAATGAGAGTCAACATGGTATATAAAAGCAAGTTCCATTCCTCCTTTGTCACGGCCAGTCACAGGGTCAGTCTGGTCCACCTGAAATTTTGAAAAGGAAATCATGAAATGCATTTCTAAGCCAAAAACCATCTCATGCTTAAAATATTTACAGTATATCTTAGTAATGCCTTTTGCTGCACCGTGTATTATGATATTGTTTGTTCCATTAAACTGCTGCATTCACGCTTGAAGTCACGTTTTTTTACATCATGCTTGAAATCAATGGTTGTGCACCGCTGCTCTTCTTCCATGTTTGATTCCTGTTACAGCATTACACGATAGAGCCCTGCAAGCTTTCTGTTCATGTAATGTGCCTGCCCATCATCGCTCGGTCAATGTGCCTTACACCCTGTTGTCTAAGTATTTCTTCCTCATGCTCTGCGCTTTTTAGCCTGAATTGTGTTCAGCCGCTAGCGTCTTCCAGCACTGCCACAGCCTCCTGTGTTGCTCTTCCTGACCACAGCAGTAGATTTTTTTTATTTTTTTGCATTGCAAAGTTTACATTCTCTGGTTTCTCAGACCTATACAGTGCCATTCTGATTTGCATTTCAGTGTTCCTCTTTGTCGAACTCAAAAAGCGCTCAACAAAATTAACTCCTAGATGTATGATTTTAAAAAAATATTCGTCAATGGCGTAAAATGCATTTATTTTTGTGTTCAATCTTTATTATTTTTATTTTAGCTGAAGCTGTCATAGTTATGCATTTATTTTTACAGATCACATCCATGAGGTTGATCTGTTCATTAAGTATTGTGTTGCCATCTCAACTATTTTGTAGTGTGCCTCTTCTCTTTAGTAAGCCTCTCTTTTCCTCCTTTCTTGGGTTCTCTTGTCTTTTCTTTTACTTCTTGTGTTCTCTAAGTTAAGATTGTGTTGGACCAGTGTACATACATGCTATGCATAGCAGAACTGAACCTTTCAGTTCACATACTACTCTACCAATTGTATCTGAACTTTGTAAACTAAGGCAAAAAAAATTGTTTCTGATCTCTGCTGACATTGTTTTCTTCAATGGGTGTAACAATTGTAGCACACATGTAGCCTCCGTTTGTATGTGTTTGTGCGAACATGCTAGTAAGGATATGTGTGAAATAAGTGGATAGTATGGTTCAGCTTATTCTAATTATTATCATCCCGTTTTTATATAGCTAGGGATTTATCTCTATTTATGTAGCTGGAACTTCATGTAGCTTGGAATTCTTAGTTTGTGAAGCTATGAATTCTCTATTTATATAGTAAGGGTTCTCTGTTTATATAGCTAAAGACATTCTCCTTATGTAGCTTTCAGGGTAGATGTTATTTAGTTAAGTGTGTGTGTTAGTGCATTCTTGTGAGAATGAAGCCTATATGATGTTATGCTTCTTACACAAATATGACTTCTGGAATTCTATGAAGCGAAACCGGTTGTACCTCAAGCAATTATTACAAAAGATAACCCCCACATAAAGCTGATAATCTGCCAAAATATCAGTGCAAAATGCAACAGTTGTTGATTGTGAATGTACTATGTTTGCTATACAATTTTTGTCTGTCTTTGACGTATCTGTAGACTAATTGTCTGTGTGTGTGCACTTCGGGAAGAGGGTTTCAGAGTTACTTTTGTCTGCTGGGGAAGTAGTGGATTGTATAGGGCATAAGTCTTATCTTAGGCAAGGGATATAATGCGTTGTTGAATGTAAATGCAGTTCATTATCAATATGTGATAAGCCAATTTGAGTAGCAAAAGAACAGGAAGTGTATGGATTGTTTCATTCAACAAAAGTTAGTTTTGCTTCTAATTTACTTACCATTAGTGTTCTGTTTACTAACAACTTATCCTGACGATGTTTGTAATATTTTATTAAACCCCACATAGCCCACTGCAACAGTAGGTAATAGTAGTTCATTTTCGCAGCCTTTTTTGTCTGGTGTGTTTAGATTCATTAAATATAGGCCTACATCAATGCCCAGTATACATGTATTTTCATCTTTGTAGGCACCAGATAATTGATTTCTTTTTTCTTTTTTTCTTCTTCATACCTGGAGCTTGTGCAAATTTTTTTGCTGTCGTGGTATATTTTTCCTGACATTGTTTTTGCTGTTACACAAACGTACACTTTCAGATCTGGACAATCCTATTTCAATCAGCACTTTCTGTCACTGTGACTTCAAAGCTTTCACTTCCACGCAGCACTTAACTTATATTTAGCTCTCTAATTGCTCAGAAATGCCTGAAGAATTGCCAAGATTTACATCCACTTTCCATAGATTTTGAGTTCTTTATCCTCATCATCAGTGTTGACTTTAAAGCTTTCTGAGTTTTTTTGTGGCTTTTATGAAAGGGGTGGATATGTATCAGTTGTGAAGCTGCTCATGTTCAAGCCCTTCAAGAATCTATTCAAAAGTGGTTTCACTCTTGTTTTTTCTAAGCTCCCATGCCAATTGATGTCACTGGGAATCCAGGCGCCAATATCAAACCTTATAGAGTCAAAAGGGGCCTTAAAACCCAGCCAAGCAAGCTTTTAGACACACCATGTTTTCGCTACTGAAGCACATCAATTTCTTTACTGCCAGCACTATGACATTACTTAAAGCAACTTTGTTATATTGTGTAATATTTTTTTTGTCAGAAGGACACATGCATTTTTTCAATGACTCATTCCTGACTTCAAAACAAAAGAGGACATTTGCTGCAGTGTGTTGATTAATGTTGACATTGTTCCTTCATATAGATCATACCATAGCCTTCATTTGCTACTTTTTTATCATCCAATGCCAGGTGTTTGTAATATTTTCTTTCATAAAGCTCAGTTTATGTGAATGATGAAATGCAATTTTTGGTAAAACTATCACCATTATGCCACATTGTTACATTGCTTTTTACCAACTTTAATGATTGCTTGCGTCAGTTTGACGGTTGAGATGGAAACAAAAAAAATTTCAGTGACATATGAATTATGATGCCTGTCGCCGTTTTCAAAATGTCTGCCGTGGTGTTTCACATTGTTAAGTATTACTTGCTCTTGCTAATGAAATGATATAGTTTTTATGATACATGATGTCCTACTGAGACTGATTGACCCGACAGGACTGGGACTGAACATTTCAGCGTGTAGTTGATGAGACCGACTCGAGTGAACTCACCTCACAAAACATGTCATTTGTGTATGTTCATTTCCTTCTTCTTCTTTTTTCTCTCTCTCTCTTTCATATTTATTGTTAAGACTTTTGGGGCACTATTGTGTGAATGAGCAGGAAATCAGGCTTGTTAACGTTTTATTTCCTTCGTCGTATTTAATACCCTCTTTTGATTCTGTTGGTATTTTTGCAGAAGGGTGAATAGTACAAAGGTAACCGTGGATTATTCACCCCTTTGTGAAGCAATCAGTGATTTATCTCAAAATCAGTCCCTTTGAGTTGCTTGTCGCATCAGTAGTCGAGGAAAAGCTAAGCATATTTTTGTTGGGGTTGACTATATGTGGGGGAAAATCAGTCGGCTCTTGTCTTAAAAATCAACACGTTTGATCTAGATTAACTGCCAAACTTTGAAATTGGATGGTTTTTTTTATCAGCTTTTTCAGTTCTCTTTGGTTGCATGGATGGGGGCCTTTCACTTGAAACGAGCAAGAGTTTACAGTGTTACTTTAAACAATTAAATCTCATAATGAATGATGATAGGCTACATGTATTACAAATGAGAAGTGGTAAAGGTTGCATCTCATGATACACGTACCGGCACCTCTGTATAGTCTACATGTAGTTCAAATGCGACAAGCGACTCAATTTGACTGCCCAACACACTCGCTTTTTACGTTTGATTTTGATTGGGTTTTGTTTCTTGTCTTTCTGTCTGCAGGGGCACTATTCACGCTTATGTTGGTGGGTGTTGTTCGCTCGTGGCTTTTTGGAAGTTATGACTATTACAATGTTAATGAGGGTCTCGCTGTTTTGTTTTTAGCTCCAGTGTAAGATTGGTGAGGTTTGTCTGCTGCCTGTTTTGTTTGTGTTTTTCCTACATCGAGTGTTTGTGTTCATTCCAGTCACTGAAATAAATTATGCTATTTATTTCCAAACATTGGGTTGGGTTTTATTATTTTTTATGTGTTTGTAGTTCTCTAGTTGATCTGGTTCTGCCAAGATGTTTTTAGTGCAAATATTGTCTTGATCTACTTCCTGGCTCTGAGATGACCTTACAGTGTTGAGAGGGCCGTAAAACGTCATAGAAAGATTATTTTAAAAGTAAATAACACTGCTACCAGACAAAGCAGGGTTAATAAACAGTTTGGTGTGATCTGCTCCCACTCCTTTTCAAGTGTGAAATTAAAAATATATTGTTGTTCTAGGGCGCTTGACTATACCGTACTATACGGCAAAGCTCTCGCCAATGAACCTCTGGAGTTCCTGTCTTGAATCCTGAATTCATCTGGATTTTTCCTTTGTTTTCATGACACTGGTCCCCATCCTGATTGGTTTGCTTACCAGTTTTACGTCCCCTGCAACACTGTAGGGTTATTTAAGATACGGGCTACTTCACCCGGCCTGAGTGAGAGTGAAAAAATTCCAGCAAGAAAAAAACCAATCGTCCGCGCTCGGGAAGAGCCTAACCATTACACCACAGCGCCGGTTATCCTATCTGAGATGTTAGAATTACATGTAGGACGGTCCAGTCCCTTAAATGAACTTATCAGATGTTGCAGGGGGCGCTGAACCAGAAGCAGCAAGACAGAATTTACTTCCACTTCCAGGCTCAAAATGATCTTTACAGTGTCAATGGCGCCGGAAAACGTCAAGAAAAAGTTCACCTGAACAAACTATAATATAATGACCTCACTGCGAAACGTAACTGGCGTTTGATTAACTTTGAAATGTGTTTTGGCGTGGTCCACTGCTTGGCCCTAACATACCGGTACCCTTTATCCGTGCACACAAATGATCGGGCATCCAAACGGGATTTTCAATACTGTATTACATCTCATAACGACGATTTTCCTACCTACAATTACAATGTACTTATTTAGAAACTAGCTGAGTACCCGGCCTTGCTCGGGGTAATCGGAAAGGGAAGGATGGGTTGGAAGGAAATATGGTCAGCTTTATACTGAAAGTGAAACATAGCAATGACAAATTTAAAAACAAAGAAACCTGCAAACAAATTAAACATTTTAGATCGGAACAAATCAATAGGTAGTCATATGCTGTTTTCAATATAGGCCTCTTCGTAGAGAACACATTTTCTTGTTTGTGCATTTGGAGACAAAATAAATACAGAATGCCTGTCTCCAGTTCTTGATAGGGCAACAGGTAACAATGACCTTATAGTGTTGACCAACGTCTCTGTCGCTCTATTGCGATGCTGTGGCGTCTCAGTCCGGGCTGGTCCTTACAGTTACAGAAAAAAAGTACATAATATTTGCATTCTGTTTAAAAAACCAAAGATCTTTTGAAACAAACGCGATAGTGCAGACCGGCGCTGTGGTGTAATGTTTATGCTCTTCGCCTTGCATGCGGAACACCCCGGTTCGATCCCCGATCGCGGACGATCTGGGTTTTTTTCTGCTGGGATTTTCCCCCCTCAGCCCGGGTTGGCCCTGACAGGCAGGGTCGAAGTAGCCCGTCTCTTAAATGACCTTACAGTGTTGC
>JAUKPP010234794.1:0-13665 GCA_032273245.1 Phyllaplysia taylori | reverse complement strand
TATTTTCATATTATTATGTTTATATTTTATGTTTTACTCTTTATTTGTGAGGCTTGATTGCATTCACACCCATTTTTCGGAAATGCAATGTAATAACTTTTTGGCCAATGGCCTAATAAACCAAACTGAACTGAACTTTGATGTTCCTTTGTGACCTTCTGTTTGACATAATATAAAATATGTTTCTCTTTGTACCTCTCCTGTACATTTTTACCTTCTCGGGACTGTTCTTTTCATCACGGAGTTTCTGATTATAAATCTCGCATTGGGAACAGTAAAAAAGATAATGTCGCCGTTAATGCGTTGTAATGAAAAATAACGCGGTATCCGTGCACGTTTCGTAAGAAAATATCTCATTATTTGGTACTTATCTAAATAATATATGATCCACAAAGTCAGAAAATGAAGGTAATCTTGGGAAGTCTAAAGACGTCGTTGAAAGCGATAAATCTACGCGCAGACATATACATATCAGAGATTTATAGCCTACAAGAAAATGTTCAACAAAATACATTACGGAATGGGAAAATAAAATATTGTGATCAAACGAAAATGGTGGCAGTGGCTCAACGACGAAAATCCTGAGGTTACTGGCTGGGTTTTTTTTTTTACTTTCTGAAATCTTTTGTGAAGTGAAAATCTTACTTCAACCTACTGTCAGAGAAGTAAAATGTACTACATTCGCCATACAGAAATCTTGAGATAATACGTAGAAGAACTACATTGTGTTCTGATGAATTGCTAGCATCGCCAGAAGCCGTTGGAACAAGCGTCTGTGGTGGGATGGTTAGGCTCTTTGCCTCCTATCACTCTCAGAAGACCTCAGTTCGATCCCATGTATGGACGATCTACAAAAATCTGCTGGGATTCGTGGTTCTCAGTCCGGGTTGGCGCTGACAGGCAAGGACGAAGTCGCATGTCTCTGAAACAACCTTACAGTGTTTCAAGGGACGTAAAACTAGAAACAAAACAAAATGAAACGAAATGCTGGCATAGCAAGAAGAGGTTTTCTGTTGGGATTCGTCCCTCGCAGCCCGGGTTGGCTCTGACAGACAGGTTTCAAACCGCCGGACTCTTAAACAACCTCCTCTTAGCCCGGGTTTGCCCCGACAAACAGGGTCGAAGTCGACCGTCCCTTAAATGACCTTACAGTGTTGCAAGGGACGTTAAGCCAAAACCAAATCAAACTTAAACAACCTTACAATGTATCAAGGGACGTAAAACAAAAAAGCAAACCAAACCGAACAACAAAACGCTGCTGGCATCGCAAGAAGGGGATTGCAAAGACAGGAGGTACAGAAAAATCCTTGTTTATGCTCCACGCGCCCGCAATGTGTCTTCCTCAATCACCAGAGAAGACAGGATGGCACAGGTAGAGGCTCGCTCAGAGCGGGGACATCGGAGTACAAACGCGTCAAGTCATCTATCTTCTTGCCAATGTTGATGTGTTGCAATGGCATTTTCGTTAGCTCAAGGCGCCCGAGTACCGAGCATGTATCATGAGTTCTTGCTGTTTATGCTGAGCACCGACAAGGAGGATGGATGACGCACAGGGGTACGGTACAAATTGACGTTGTTATTCTCTGAGCACATAAGCTCAATAGTTCGTGAAAAGCCTTTTCCCACCTTATTTAGGGACATCGGTGGCCTAGCGGTAGTGCGCCCGCCTACAGACGGGGAGGTTCCGGGTTCGCTCTGGGGAGGTTCGCCGTTATTTTTCCGGGATTTTCATGGCTCCGACCCCCGTCCAATAAGAGATGAACGTAAAATTTGGAGGTCCTGACTCGTAAATGACTTTGCAGTGTTGCATGGGGCGTTAAACCAAAAACAAAACGAACACCCCCACCCTACTTTTCCTATGAACTGGACCTGTGTCTGTGTTGTTATGTCTAGACTCTTGGCCTATCATGCAGTAGAAGTGATTTCGAGACTCGGGGGTGGGGGGGGGGGGGGGGTCAGTTTGTTTTATCGATGTACCTTCATATTTTTACCTGGACAGTGTCCGTCTCAACCCGGGTTGGCCCTGGCAGGCATGGTTAAAGTAGCCTGTCGCTTAAATGACCTTGCATGTTGCAAGATACGTTAAGCCAAAACAAAAGAGGAACCTAACTGTAACTGGTAATTTTCCATCACTCAAATACATATCATGAGCTCTTGGCGATAGGAAGGACACTTTAGGGTTTGCATTTGACGAAAAGAGGTTTCCTGGACAGTATTACAAAGATAGTTTACCTTCAAAATCTCGTGAAAAATGAACTTACATGGTTAGAGAAATTACAACGACGAAATTATAGCCTGAGACCTCATTCAATTCCATTTTCAATGTTCTTCCACTTCGAATCAGCGACAACGCCACTTTATTAGAAAATATTAGAAGTCACTATTTCGGTTTACCATGATAGTTGAGGTAGAATGAAGTAGATCTAGCTATCTAGAGCAATGCAGTGGGCGGATAGATCGAGATGGGTACAATATTTAGACAGACACACGAGCTTTTGTTACAGGGAGCAGCCGGCTTGACGTATCGCCGTGTTTGATAGACTGGTGAGTGATTTGACTGACAGACGGGCAGAAGAACAATTGACAGACTGATGATCATTTAAATAGATGGATGGATGGATGTGCCAATGAATGGATGGATTCTTGACTACTTGGCAGCAGCTGGCTGTCTTAATAGATGGATAAGGAGATAAATGGGAGAATAGATTGATGGGTTGTTGAGTAAGAGGTTGGGTACGGTACGTTCGTCTGTTGACTCCCGTGCGTCAAGGGAACGGGTACATAAATGTATAATTTCCTTGGGGCTATGCTAGTAGATTATAAGATACATTATTATGTCAGCGTCAATTATTCCTTTCGGAGGTAAGAAAGTACGAGTATCATTATGGAGGCATCAGGTTTATTACCTGTTTTGGTCCTTAAAAATAATAATAAATTAATTAATAAATGATAAAAAATAAAATATTCTAAAGAAAGAAAAAATAATAAGAACAATAAAAATAATCATAACAATAATGATAATTAACATGATAATGATGATAATAATAATGCTAATGATAATAATAATTTAAAAAATTAATAATTTAAAAAGAAAAAAAAAAGAAAAGAAAACATCCTTAAGTCTTTGGTCTGAAATAGGCTTTAGATTATATCATTTTGGTTGTCTTTGTTGGAGAACATTTGTATTGATTTTTGTATGATTTGGCTTGGAACAGCCAAAGAAGCTGGTGCCTCTATAAATAAATAACTCCAAACTAACTAATGATTTAGTTTTGGTTTTACACTGCCTGTAATACTTTAAAGTGATTTTAGTTACTGACTTCTTCGAACCAAACGCTAAAACAGTCAAAGAAGCTGGTGTCTCTATAAATGAAAATAAAAACTTTATTAATCCCAGTAGGGAGATTTAGAGTACAATGACGTGTACATGTACACGCATACATCAAATAAATCGAACAATACAAAGGTAAGAAGAAAAAAGGAAACGCGTCAATTACTGACATCATACCGACGCCATTGTTGGTCGCCGCTATGCAGCGCCCGGGTGAGCTAAGGTTGACGTGACTTGCTCCAGGACACACCGTAGTGGTCACCCATTCCCATGATGGCAACATCCAACGTTGCTTGACATTTCCTGTGAACCGGAGTTCACTTACCACTCGACCACTGGGCCCCTAAACCAATTCTTCAAACCTGTCTATGAGAGCCAAAGCAGGCTGAGATTATTACAATATCACAGCAGAACTGCTCACTTTTCTCCCATATGCAATGTCTCCGTCCCTTTCATTATCTTTATTCTCTTTACCACCCACTCTTATTAAATGCAGATTCACCTCACATTCATCCACTTTGTTTTTGGTTTGGTTTTTTGGTTTTGGCTATTGTCCCTAGCAACACTGTAAGTTAATTTAAGGGACGGACAACACCGTAAAGCCATTTAAGGGATGGGCGACTTCGACCCTGCCTGTCAGGGCCAACCCGGACTGAGAGGGAAATTGCCCGAGCAGATAAAAGGAGATATACTCGATCAAACAAACTACCCCGCGCGGGCCTTGAACTCACGTCTTCTGCGTGATAGGCGAAACGCCTAACCATTACACCACAGACTCCGGTATCCACTTTGCGGAATGACTCTCACACGAACATGTTGTATATTATTCAGCCGCATGAAACGACAGACTCAGTGATATGACATTCTCCCAAATATCCACGAACGATTTCCATCAACGAACGACCTTCCTCCAACCGTCCGTTACCCTCGATAAACTTCTCAGCCAATCTCTTCAACGCCCTACCCATGACGAATCTGACTGAAGACGTGCCTCAAAACGAAATTATTCCATCTCCAAATACTTTTATAAGTTTAATTCGTGACACTTGCAGATCAACATGTGATGGAGATGTTTCAGATTTAAACTTGCAATAACGTGGGAGGGGGAACGAAGACGTTATGAGGAGTTGGGCAGACGTTAGGACTTCAAAGAAGCATCGTAATTACAAAATTATTCTCGCTGACACGGCTTTGTGATATCAATCATCGAGGTGGGGAAATCCTCATTTCAAAGAGGGAAATATCCTCACAGCTCGCAGACGTAGATCAAGATAAAAGGCACGAGAAAAAGGAAACTAAGAGGCCAAATAAATTGCGTTTGGTGATAAACAAACACATTAACCTTCTCAGTTATGGCAACCTAAAATGTTTGTAAAGTCTCCGGTAGTACGTCTTCGAGAAAGATTCTACTACCAAAGCGTAATTTAAAGCTTGTCATTAAAGCTCGTCTTTTAGTGGTTCATCTTTGAGAAAGATTTTACTACGAGTATCAAGGGTAGGCCCTATCTATATATGATTTAAAACATAACTGGTCTCTATAGCTGGTTCTTTAGTGAATCATCGTCGAGAAAGATTTTACTACCAAAGTATAATTTAAAACGTGTCTCTAAAGCTGGTCTTTTGGTGGATCAACTTCGGGAGAGATTTTACGATCAAAAGTATAATTCAAAGCTGATGTCTAAATCTGGTCTTTTGAACGAAGGGATGTTAGATTGTACTAAGTTTAGTTTGAGTGGGTAGTTGAAGGGATGTCGGTTGAAGTACAACTTACAGTGCAGTAAGGTTTGATGTAAAGATAAAGTATTCGGTGGACTATCATTATTTGTCATGAACCTACCTACCTCTCTCTCTCTCTATCTATCTATCTATATATCCATCTATCTATCTATGTATCTATCTATCTATCTATCTATCTGTCTATCTATCTATCTGTCTGTCTATCTATCTGTATGTCTATCTATCTAATTTACCAATCCCCCGAAGCTAATTACATGCACCTAGCTTTTTGTCTATTTCTGTCTCTTTCTCTCTATACTATGTCTTCGTCGTTTTTTCTCTCTCGCTCTCTCTATTTATCTAGCTATTTCTGTCTCTTTCTCTCCCCCCCCCCTACTTCTCTCTCTATCCCTTTCTCTCTCTCTCTCTCTCTCTCTCTCTCTCTCTCTCTCTCTAATTATCTATCTATCTATGACTCTTTTTCCCTCTGTCTCTCTTTGTTACCTTTTCTCACTCGCTACCTTTCTCTCTCTGTCTCTCTCTGTCTCCCTCCCCTCCCCCCATCCAGTCTATCTATCTGTCTATCTCCCAGTCCACTTCAGCGTCCGTCTTGATCAATCGGTCTGCCTCTTTTCCGCGGTAATATTTCGCAGTTTAGTTTCCTTTGAAAGCATTAACTTCAAAGTAAGAAAATCGGTAAAACTACAGTAACTCTAAGTCTGTGTTACAAGGAAGATAACTCTTCAAGTTCCAGACGGGTGGACGGTCAAGTGGGTATAAAACCGGCGCTGTGGTGTAATGGTTAGGCTCTTCGCCTGTCACGGGGAAGACCCGAGTTCGATCCCGAGCATGGTCGATCTGGGAGGTTTTCTGCTGGGATTTTTCCCTCTCAACCCGGGGTGACCCTGACAGGGTGTGTCAAAGTAACTCGTCTCTTAAAATGACCTTACAGTGTTGCAGGGGACGTAAAACTGGTAACCAAACCAGAATAGAAATTTTAGAAGGTTGCAACGACCCATGGGGAGGTCTGGCGTTCCAGAGTTGGCTACCATTCTTTTTTACATAATTTGTTCGAAGAAGTATGCACAGTTAATGCACACACAATAACCCACCTGATCCCTGTCATTGTCACCCCGCTTAGCTCTTACTTCCCTTTTTATGTATAAAGGGACATAATCTCATGATATTTAAAAAGTCATGAAAACGATAAGAACATTTCTTTTCAAAGAAAAAATCTAAATAATATTTTCCTTCTTATCATCCATATCATCTTCCTGTGGGTGCGAAATCAATTTTAATTGCGAAATTCTTTATAAAAGTTAGTAATTAAAACAGATCACTTCCTGTATTCAAATTGTTGTTCGTAATTGCCATAAACAATTAATTTAACCTAAATAGACAGAATTTCAACTATATTCTAAATTTTTTTCTGCTATGCATTCTGAAGTCAGCGAACCTTTCTCTTGATAGCGGGAAACCCCGCTCAAACAATGCAAAATGGTGCTACAGCGCGGACGTTCGGGAGGGGATGTATGCTCCATAAGGTGGATGTAGATGTACTGTGGGATGTACCGGTACGAAATTTATTTGTTGTAGCATTCTATTATTAAGCCAGAATGTTTTAGTACTTAGATTGTTTTGGTTTTGATACACTGTTACGCCCCATTTAACACTGTAAGGTCATTTACTAGGACGGCTTGGTACTTAGTATTCCGGTACAAAGATTTATAATGTGCCATTGGAAATTTGGAGACAGTGCTCAAGAGATGAAATTAAATAAGACAGGGGGTTATCTGTTTGTTTTAGTAACCAGTTTTACGTCCCCTGCAACACTGCGAGGTCATTTAAGAGAGGGGTTTCTTCAACCCTGCCTGCCAGGGCCAACCCGGCTGAGAGGGAAAAATCGCAGTTGAAAAAAAACGCAGATCGTACGCGACCGGGATCGAACTCGGGTCTTCCGCATAATTGGCAAAGAGCCTAACCATTACACCACAGCGTCGGTTTGTTGTCTGTGTATCCTCTCGATACAATCAAGTAGTTTTAATCAAATCCTGCAGAGACAAAGAAAAAGCATAGAGTGGCAATTGAAAGAATTCAACTAAATCCCCCGCTGTTACACTTTGAAGACCGTATGAGCGAGCACTCTTAGCACTCTGCGAAAAGGCATATTGCATTCTATTCTTAATTTAGCTTTTTTCCATTTCGTTTAAAACCACGGATAGTTTATTCCAAAGGTATTGATGTCTAGACCCTACTCTTTTCGGGTTAAGAACAGGACGTGATAGAGTGCGGCTTTACCTTGCATAAATGTTGGTAAGTTATTCAACCCTAAGAAGTTGGAAGTCTGTGTGTGTGTTTGTGTGTGTGTGTTTGTGTGTGTGAGTATGTGCACATGCGTGCATGTGTGTGTTGTGTTCGTTTTTTCCCTTTTGTTTATGTGAGTGTGTTGTTATTGCTTTTTTATGATTTCTTTGTTTCTGCTTGTGTCTGTAACTGTTTGTGTGTGTTTGTGTGTGTGTGTGTTGTTTTCTTTCATTAATTTTCCCTTTTGTTTATGTGTTTGTTGTTGTTGTTGTTTTATATGATTCCTTACTTTCTGGTTGCGTCTGTGTGTGTTTATGTTTGTGTGTGTTGTTTTCGTTTATCTCTTTTGTTAAGGTGTGTGTTGTTGTTGTTGTTTTCTTTGTTTCTATTTGTGTGTGTGTGTGTGTGTCTCTCTGTGTGCGTGGGGAGAAGGGGGCGGGGGGCTGTCAATCCAAAGAACGTGCGGTTCTCCACGTCCACAGTCTAACCCCCTCTAAAGCCGCCTCGTTTCCCAACTTTAATACGCCCAGCGGTCGTTGAACTCGGCTTTATTTATCTTTTTCAGACACAAAAAAACCCTCCTCTTCCTCTTACAGGCAATAATGCCTTGTGCGAACTTGCTACGATCGCAGAGCACATAAGATAATAATCACCATAAACTGGGTGCTTAAGCTTAAGAAAATAGATTGTCTGCAAAAACTTCCACAAAATAACTTGTTTACTGCAACGCTTTTGTAATGAAACCTATTTCGCTACATTTTTGTTCATAATTTCTTTATAATATCATTATCTAGAGTCAGTGCATGAGAAAGTTGAGTCCGTAGACTTTCTGTAGGGTTAGGCGTTGGTCTCTTCGCCTATCATGCGGAAGACGAGCGTCTGCTTCATTCTGCTGGGATTCGTCATTTTCACCCGGGGTTCGCCCTGACAAGCAGGGTCGAAAGCGCTCGTCTACTGTAGGTCCCTAAAGGGTTGCAATGGGCGTAAAACTGATAACCAAGCAAAATAAAAACCAGTTATTGACTTCATAGACTTTTTGTGGTTCTTCGTTTCTTGTCTTGGCGGGGTTGGGCGTCAGTGGCCGAGTGGTAGTGCGCCCGCCTACAAACGAGAAAGTCTCGGATTCGAACCTGAAAGTTCGCCTGGATTTTTTCGGAGTTTTCATGGCTTCGACCCCCATATGGACGTAAAATTGGAGGTCCCGCCTCGTATTTGACCTTATAGTGTTGCATTGGGCGTTAAGCCAAAAACCAAGCCAAACTGGCGTGTTGTAAAGAGTCTCATCATACCGGACGCCATTTTGTTTAGGGCAAAACCATATTTTTACCATTCTCTCACTAGAGTACTTTAATATGTATTCTCTTCGATTATGTTATTTCACAGGCCATTAGTTTGACAGGATAAGCCATTAGCCGGTCACAGGTTGAGAACTCTTGTGATGCAACGGTTCGTCAAGTCTTATAGTGCTCACCTTGTTATCCCAATCTGTTACTTGCATACACATTCCGTAAAGGAGGGAGAAAGGGGCTGAGGGTAGCATTCAAATGTTTAGAGAGACCTACTCGCATTATATTTAGCCTTAAAACTCGTATTTTCATAATGCTTTTTTTTATAAATAGTGTGAGGAAAGAAATCAATATTATCCAAGTGTATTGTTATATAATTTGTTCACCATGTCTAAGTCCCCCGCCGTACTGTAAGGTCATTTAAAGAGACGGTGTACTTCCCTCCTGTCTGTCAGGTTTAACCCGGGAAGAAAGGAAAAACATCCCAGCAGAAAATAAAACGCATATCGTCGGCGACCGGGATCGAACTCGGGTCTTCCGCATGACAGTCGAAGAGCGTAACCCTTACACCAAAACGCCGGTTTGTTGTCGGTGATTCCTCGCAATACAATTCAGTTTGTTTTAATTTTAATCAAATCCTGCACAGACAAAAAGCATAGAGTGGCAATTGAAAGAATTCAACTTAATCTCCGGCTGTTACACTTTGAAGAAGACCATTATGAGCGAGAATTTTGCGAAAAAGCATGATAGCATCCTCTTTTTTTATTTAACCAGTGGGCCGCACAGTGTTTTTTCCATTCTCTTACAAAGGTATTCTCTTTAATAATGCTATTTTATCGTCCATTATTAGTTTGACAGGATAAGCCAGTAACCAATCATAGATTGAGAACTCTTGTGATGCAACGGTTCGTCAAGTCTTAGTGCTTACCTTGTTATCCCCATCTGTTACTTGCATACACATTCCTTAGAAGAGGGGGAAAGGGGCAGAGAGTAGCATTCAAATTTTTAGAAAGACCTACTCGGATTATATTTAGCCTTTAAACTATTATTTCGATTATGCTTTTTTTATAAATAATATGAGGAAAAAAATCAGTATTTTACTGCTGTTTTGTTATATAATTTGGTTACCAGTTACCACTTGTAATTCCCCTGCCATGCTCTAAGTTTAAAAGGTCATGTAAGAGATGGGCTTCTTCGACACTGCCTGTCAGGGCCAATCCGGGGTGAGAGGGAAAACATCCAAGCAGAAAATAAAACGCAGATTGTCCGTGACCGGGATCGAACTGGGGTCTTCCGCATGACAAGAGCCTAACCATTACACCACAGCGCCAGTGGCCAACACAGTGGGTTTTTTCGTTCTCTTACAAGAGTATTCTCTTTGATTATGCTATTTCATCGGCCATTACTTTGACAGGTTAAGCCAGTACCCAATCATAGGTCGAGAACTCTTGTAATGCAACGGTTCGTCAAGTGCTCACCTTGTTATCACAATCTGTTACTTGCATACACATTCCGTAGAAGAGGGGGAAAGGGGCAGAGAGTAGCATTCAAATTTTTAGAAAGACCTACTCGGATTATATTTAGCCTTTAATTTTAAACTATTATTTTTATTATGCTTTTTTTTAATAATATGAGGAAAAAATCAGTATTTTACTGCTGTTTTGTCATATAGTTTGGTTACCACTTTTAATTCCCCTGCCATACTCTAAGTCTAAAAGGTCATTTAAGAGATGGGTTTCTTCGACACTGCCTGTCAGGGCCAATCCGGGTTGAGAGGGAAAACATCCAAGCAGAAAGTAAAACGCAGATTGTCCGTGACCGGGATCGAGCTGGGGTCTTCTGCATGAAAAGAACTTAACCATCACACTACAGCACCAGTGGGCAACATCGTGTTTTTCCATTCTTTTACAAGGGTATTCTCTTTGATTATGCTATTTCACCGGCTATTATTTGACAGGATAAGCCAGTAACCAATCTGAGTTTGAGAACTCTTGTGATGCAACGGTTCGTGAAGTGCTCACCTTGTTTTCCCAATCTGTTACTTGCATATTGTTACACGACATTCCGTAGATGAGGGGGAAAGAAACGGAGTGGACCATTGCTGAAGGTCTTGGAGAAAACTGAACGACTAGTTAAAAGAAAGAATTTATTTTTCTGCTGTTTCCTCGTGTATGGTACCCACATAATTATTGTTGTCTTTGGATGCCGTTTGTTTTCCTCTCGTTGATTATATTTTGTTTTATTTTCATTGTCGGTTTTCTTTTCTTTTCTGAAAAAAACTCTAGTCAAAGTTTTTAAGATATGTTGCTCAACTCCTGATTTGGTTTGGTCACCAGTTTTACGTCCGCTGCAACACCGTAAGGTCCTTCAAGAAACAGGCTACTTCGACCCTGCCTGTCAGGGCCAGCCCGGGCTGAGAGGGAAAAAATCCCAGCAGAAAAAATCCCAGATCGTCCGCGCTTGGGATTGAACTCGGGTCCTCTGCATGACAGGCCAAGAGCCTAACCATCTAACCATTACACCACATCGTCGGATGAACTCCTGGAGCTTTTCGTTCTTGATGAACGTCCCTAATACCTGCATTTTTGCTAATTCTATGCTTTCAACCCCGCCCTCTGCACCCCGAGAAACCACAGCCTCTGATGGCCGAGTACCGTTGACACCGGAGTGCGGAGAGCATCTTTCATTCCTCGTCCCAGCTGGCTCCACTTCAGCCCCATGTGCTGCTCGTAACCCCGTCCTCGTACATTTAACGCCCAATAACCCGAGGCTATGATGGGACTCATAGTCAACCCATGTCTAGTTATCCGATTCATACAATCTGGATATCCGGACAATAATGTTTGTTTGGTTTGGTTACCAGGGTTACTTCCAATGCAAACTGTAAGTTCATTTTCAGAGACGGGCTACTTCCACCCTGCCTGGCAGGGCCAATCCGGGCTGAGAGGAAAAATATCCCGGCAGAAATAACCCGGATCGCCCGTGGTAGGAATAGAACTCGGGTCATCCTCGTGACAGGCGAAGAGCCTAACCATTACACCACAGAGCCGGTAAAATAATAAACAGGGTGATAAAAATTGAACCGATGTCCCAATAATGTCACCATCAGTCGGTTCATTCTTTTTTAATTATCCAGTAGGTCTACTTAAATAATCTTATAATTGTACTAAAACTACATGTTTTATTAGGCTCTGCGCCTGTCATGCAGAAGACCTGAGTTCGAACTCGGTGGCCGACGAACTATTTTTTTCTGCTGGTATTTTTTCATCTCAGCCTGGTTGGCCCTGACAGGCAGGGTCGAGGCAGCCCGTCTCTTGAATTGACCTTACAATGTTGTTGGGCACGTAAAACTGGTAACCAAACCAAACATGTTTTTAAGCCACTTTTTGTCACCACTTTCAGTTAAGACTTTTACATGACCATAAATAGGCCTACAAACCTTACAGATAAATCGTGTGAATAATTGTTTAAATAGTCAAGATTCGGGGTTTCAGGAAAAAGATTTATAAGAACTTATTTCGGCGCCAAGCCTTCTTCATGGGCATGAAGTTATTTTTTTCATAAATAAACACATTATGTGCATTTACTACTATGGGTTGTATTTTTAGTCTGGCTCCTTATTACACCACGAAAAATACATTTGGTTTTCTTCCTGCTCGATAAAGAGGGTTTTTAAAATTTTGTCTAATATTTTCTTATCAAACGGATTGGATTCTATGTAAATCTTTACAAACTCAGTATGGTAAATCTTACATTCACAAACATGTATGGTTGAAAAACTGTAGTAGGAATGCGTCACAAGAAAAGCGGATAAATTATTCTTCTCACGAGCCATTGAATATATTGAATACTATACAACACCAACAAAAGTTTAGATTGGAATAAGTCACAAAGTAATAATACACCTAGAGTAATGGCGCAGGCGCTGGGAAACTCTTCACCCTTGTAAAATAATAATATGGCTGCCACTGAGCTTGCACCATAGTGCGCTCAAAAGGGGACGCAACTCGCCACACAATTAGCAAGGTCCATGTAGAAATTTACTAAAGAGACGCAATACGGAAGTGGAACTCTTCTGTTTTCCTCCCAACTATTTTTTTATATAGCCCATAATGAGAATTGCCACACATCAAGATGGCTTCTACCAAGCACGCTTTTACGGCTGCGTAGCCAGTCTTGTATCTATGTCTATGGAATAAGATTATTTAGATTCAAGATTCAGCTCTCTTAATCCTTATTTCTCAGTCTATCCCCTTCCTATGACTACTTGAAACATTATTTGGGTATTCAAATATTTCTCAATGGATAACACAAATATTTAAATCCTGGAAAAGTAACTCGTTGTACAGACATGCTACTCGACCGATGGAACTCCTCACCCTCTTGGGACAACAGTATGGCCGGGGTAAAGAGTCCTTTGATAAATCCAGATACATAATTTGTATATTGATTGTTCATATCGAGAACCGGATGTCTAAGGGGGGGGGGGGGGTTGTCTCGCAGAGGACAAGAGTTTGAGTCCCACATTGGACAAGTATCTCCGTGTCTCAGCTTGGATGGTGTGTCTATCTCAGTCCGAAAACAGGCGGTGTCGAAGTTGCCCACCTCTAAAATGACCTTATAGTGTTGCAAGGGGCTGGATTCTTTTCTTTTTACCAGGTTTCTGTATGGTGTAATGGTTATGCTCTTCGCCTTCTTGCAGATGTCCTGAGCTTAAGACCAATCTGGGACAGGTGTTTTTTTTTATCGCGTACATGTATGTATATTATGCTGGATTGGAACCCACAAGGTAATAGATCAAGAGGAAGGCCATGTGGAACCTAGAGAAGAATCACAGAGAAGGATGTACAGAAAAGTGGAATTACATGGAATAGCGTTAAGAAGCTAGCCAAGGATATAAGAAAATGGAAAGTGTTTGTGCGTGGCCTATTCTCTGGTCCAGGGTGAGAAAGGTAGTGATGATGATGATGATGATGATGATGATGATGATGATGATGATGATGATGATGATGATGATGATGATGATGA
>JAUKPP010234572.1:0-10541 GCA_032273245.1 Phyllaplysia taylori | reverse complement strand
TACCTCCACCTAAAGTCTACAGGGCAATGATAATATTAATATTGATTACCTCCACCTAAAGTCTACAGGGCAATGATAATATTAATATTGATTACCTCCACCTAAAGTCTACAGGGCAATGATGATATTACTATTGATAACCTCCACCCAAAGTCCACAATATTGGTCAGGAAAACAGGGCCAGATTTTCCAAATCAATATCAAATTCTGTTTGTCTTAAATCACATTCCAGCCAAATATGTGCAATGTGCAGACATTCGCTAATAATTTCCTGATCCTTTAACGTAGATCAAGCAGATATCAAATTTTTGTTACAAATAGTCTGATTTCCAATAGCTTTATTCAGGTCATGAAAAAAAAAGGAAAAAACTTGTAAGAAAAATGGACCTGTGGTCAGTACTGAGGCCCCTCAGTAAATGCTCTTAAAAAATCAACGGAACGGACAAAAGGATACAACTTTTTTCTTTGCTTCACTGTTTTTGCTCTTCTCCTCTTTCTTCTTTGCCTTGTTGGTGCAGGCCATCACGCGCAGTTGCCTCCCTCGGAACTCCGACTTGTTGAGCTTCAGGGCCAGACCCACACTGTCTTTGGACTGCGGGAATAGCAAGAGAGGAATTGTGGCTGGACTAACATGATCAGACAATAAACTAAGAAAGATGCTTGACATCATGAATAAAAGGTTCAATACACGTTGTAATCCTCGAACTGTGTGAAATAAGTGTATAATATTCTGTTTGCAAACTAATGCTAAGAAGAGTACTATGAAAAATGAATTGCTCGTTTACGCACTGCAAAAATGCAAAGACCCACAAGCCCTTCCTTCCTTATCGCCCTATCCATGTTCACAACATTTGTAGCAAGAGTATCAGTTAATACGTTATTCCTTATAAAAAAACACCAGCACACAAGGAAGAGACGAAAGGAACTCTAAACAATACAACAGGTCATAATATTCTGCTGTCGAAATGTGGCAAACAAGAAACACATTAAAAACATTTCCTCTATAAACAGGAAAAATCCTGTAAAGCCATAAAACTGTATGGACCAACAGAAATATGAAGGATCACAAGGTCCCTGCATTATTAAAATAACTCTAAGGAGTTGCACAGGGTTTTAAATAGAGGTGCCAACTTGATAAAAAAAAACTTCTGGAAAACTGTTACTCTGCCCTGCTTATAAACTGTTGAATTGCTTGGGATGGACACAAGAGTGGTTCAGGTATCTGGATTTCTAGATTTATAAAAAAAATCAGTACCTCTGATTAAATCAGCGTGATTGATTTGTATCATGTATGAGCTTTAGCAATTGTGACATCTGATCTTTAGAAGAACTTATTTTCTAATTCTACAATTGTCTGTGTCATTAAGTCTATGAATTATTTTACTCTTCTGTGAAGCGCCTTGAGCTTGGAATTTTTAAGGGAAGGCGCTATACAAATACCAATATTATTATTATTATTATCATTATCAAATCAAAACTGGGCAACCATCAAACTAAGCAGGATGTGAATGACATTCCTACCTCAAAGTTTATGAAGCAGATTCCTTTGCCCAGACTGGTTTGCCTGTCTCTCACAATCCTCACATTGACCACGTCACCGCAGTCCGAGAAATGACCTCTCACCACATCCTCCTGGACATCTGGTCACAAAAAAGGTTTTGTTTAAATGTATTTAATACAGTTGGGACTTACAGGGAAAAAGATTCTCAAATCAAGTCGTCGAACCTGCCCGTAACCGTCACCGAAGATCAAAAAGAAAAGTGGCCACTATGGGCAGGTGGTCGCTATGGAGAGGCTCTGAGTCAGGGGCACTTATCACATCACATATGAAGCAAAATTCTCCTGAGCAACCATAAACTACACAGATAATGCATTGGTTTAATGTAGGAGCCTATACAGAGAGTTGGCGGCAACCCACTCAAACTTAGTGAGCATTGTCAGATCTGGTTTGAAATTTAAATGAGGCATGTTGTGCAGGAATCTACTCAGAAGTGACCGCTTTGAGCACTACCCGCGGTAGACCATTCCAAGTCTGCGTAGAACTGATCACACCACACTCAGCATCACCCGAAACATGACGGACGAACAACAACCACTGGTATTTTCCTAGTTTACTTCCTGGCATTGAAATGACTTTACAACGTTAATACATGTAGCGCTGTGTTAAAGCTAAAAAAATAACACGTTGGGAAGGTTTGACATGACAATGATTTGGTAAGGTGAATGAGAACAAAGCTCAATCCTATCTAAAGAGATGGTGTCTTCATTTCCAAAACTTTTGCAACAGTTTATAAACAACTAAGGATAGAAAATCTTACCAAATGGGAGATTGCCGATGAACACAGACCTCTTCTTGTCATGCTGAGGAACACATACAGGGTATACGTTGTAGTTACAAAGCAGATCTAATATGAAGAAAGGCAGTTCTTAAAACACAAACACCCAAAAATTTTTATTTCATCAACTTAAGATGAAGTGTCAAGGGCTACAAAAGAGGAATTAGAGGCTATGCATAATATGGTCAATTTAATAAGTTCTATACATTAGCAAATCAAAACCAATTTGAATGACTTATTTGTGTAAATATAAAGTGCATAGATGCATATAGCAAAGTCAAATCATAATCAAACATCACTGGAGACTAAAAGATATAAATACCATGATTTGCTTGTAAATAAAGCTAAGACCAAACTGATAAAAGCTCAAAGGTTCTTGATGCGGGTTCAGATTACGCATAGCTCAGAGACAAACCTTTTTAGCTTCTGCAGCAATATCCACCCTGAGGTGAAGGCCATCTAATACAAAGCCGTTTCTGAAAAGAAAAATAAATGTCGACACTATCTAACGACAACAATGTTACAAACAATTAGAATTTTCAACCAAAAGATCCTACGGGACTTAGTTTACATACACAGGGATGTTCGTATACACTGAGAAAATTACTACAGCCGAGCACAGATTACTCAAACCCGCCATACTTGAATTTATGGATTGCTGGAACAGAACAGATTTGTCAATCACCAATGTGTTCAAGCTATCCGTGCTCGACTGTATATTGCTTTTTACTACAATTAGAACTAGTGAGATACAAGAAGTCTGCAGAAGCACAAGAGAGAAGCCCAGCATGGTGAACAGTGTGCACCAAGAAAAGAAAGCAATTCACTAACACTCTAAAACTATAACTGTCCCAAACTGATTTAAGCATAAATTTCATCTTCCCATTTCTCAAAGGAAATCCTGAACTCTCTTTCATATGCATCAATATCCTGTTAAGATATATTTTGAGTTTTCAAAGAAATTCAGTAAGTATTCTTGAGACCATAATAAACACAAATAATAAAACTTTTGTGAAAAAAAATATGTTAATGACGCACGATACTGTCAATGTAAAAAGTTAAAGTTGTCCTAGCAGAATTTTACATTAATGCATATCAAAATATGACAAGCAAATATAGAAAACAACCAGGCCCAATCTTTACATCTCTTTTACACAAACTCACAGTTGCATGTCCTATTATACAGACCCCTAAATAAGCCATGGAGCAGTCTATGGAAGTAGCCACCCCCACAAACCTTTCTAGCGCTTTGTTAGCCGCCTCTTCCTCTTTGAACACCACGTAGGAGATGTAGTTGTTACATTTCTCATGGAAATTTTTACTGAAACACAAAACAAAACAAGTGAAATGTTGTTATATGAATGTGCAACAACTTCATAACACCACGAGATGTCAATAAACAGAAAGTGCAACATGCTGTATTATAATGTATACATGCACATGTATGAAGGGCTACCAATAAGTAATCTCCCTGACCGTGTTCGGATGCTCGTAAGAACATACAATTTTCCGAGGCGCACAGTCATATGTCTGTAGTTGATGTACACAATTTGATGTTTTTCCGCGGGGGTTGGTTAACAGTTGATTTATTTATAGAGGCACTTTTCCAATGTATGGTTATCTGATGATGTCTCTCTAAAGTACATCGGTGTTAGGCAGATCATGTGGAGTGTCATTAAAAAAAAAGTTATCATCTTCTACCCCAATCATGGACGAGCTAGAGATGCATTCAGTTATCAAATATTTGTTCCCAAAAGGGTAAAATCCTTCTGAAGAAATGAACCTGGAAATTAGTGAACTGTATGCAAACAAGGCTTCGTTGTATTATCTTGTCAAGTTTTGGGTGAGGAGGTTGAAATGTCACCTTGAAAGCAGAGATGTGCCCTTCTGCAGTGAAGGTCGTAATGAGACTGTTTTGGGATCAAAACAATTAACGGTGTGTACGATTCTGAGCTTTCACCGCCACTGGAGAAAGAATTAGGAACTAAAAGACTGGCAAAACTTGGACAAGGCCGTATCCTCCCCCTGCGGGATAACATGCCTTCCCAACAGTCCAATGTTTCTAAGACGGCTAGTGACCAAATCGTCTCTTTGAACTTTTACCGCAGCCGTCAAATTCACCTAAAGTGGCTCGGTCTGACTATGTTTTCTTCCCAGGGACCAAAGTACATTTGAAAGGAAGGCATTCTGATGATGGAAAAGAAGTCTGTAGAATTGCAGATGGTTAGGTAAAGGACCACCCCACTTCTACCGAGACAGACTTTTCAAGGTCAAAGCATATTGGCATAACTGTATAACTTTGGATTGTGACTACATATAGGAAAGAAGTCTATGGATTGTGACTACATATAGGAAAGAAATCTATGAGCAAAATTTCAGGCCTCTACCTACAGTAATTCTTCTATGGTCAGGGAGATAACTTATTGACAGACCCTCGTATAAACCAGATTTTTTTAAAGCTGCCAGCAGTATTCATCCAACACAGTACATCAAGAAATCAATCATGGAAGATATATAATTGAAAATTAAGCATTTAACTTAGCAATCTATGAAAAATATTGATGTCTTCATAAGGCCATTCCTGTGTTCCCATGAGATTTCAAAAACCTGTGCAGAAGGAGGAGTGGAGGGGAGAGTCAATGATGGAACTTTTCTCATGTGAATCAACAACCACACTGCAATGTTCATGACATTTCCCCATTGTTGGCTCTATGCCATATGGATCTTTGAAACGAAAGAACTGTAACAGTACAAAATATAGACACTTCTTTTCGCCTGTCATTCAGAATCTTGTGTAAAATATCCCTGCACTAATCATGACCAGCATACACTCAAGTTAAAAACAGAGGAGGCTAGATCAAGTCACTGCAGTGACATAAACATAAAGAACTTGCAAAACAGTTCCTGGAAATAATCACAAAGATTTTCCGCAAACACAGTTTTCTAATATTTTATCATTCAGCAAAGTTCTGTTGACCGGCAAAACTGTAATAAAACTGTAAACTGTAAACTGTAAACTGTAAACAGTACTCACGTGATAACAATTGCTCGTCGTGGTAGATTTGGCTCAGCAGCAGGCTGAAATGGAAAAGAAAAAAATGTTATGCAAAAATCTGCTTGTGTGTGTATAGTCAAGCTTAAGAATTTTGAGTCACAACGAGCTATTATAATAACTTGTAAAAACTCTCGCTTAAAAGAAAAGCACCGTGAAAATGCAGGAAAATTATTTTGGCTTGATTCAAGACCTACGCAGTTTGTCAGTGTTACTGTTGCTCTGAGTGATGAATGAGAAATTTTCACAATAAATGTTTTAATCCCTAAATTTGAAGAAAGCGAGTCTCTATCAGTGTACGACCACAGCATGTATTCTAATGATGACACACAATATAAGTGAAAACATGCATAACTTCTTAACTGTAGGATTATCCTTTCAAGAATTCATATTGTCAAGTAAAAAAATGCTTTAAGCTATAAGTCCCATGATGTGTTGACTGAAATCCCAAAACATCAAACTTGATGGGAGGTTCCTGGGCACACAGTAGACAGTTCATACTCACTGCGCAACGGAATCGGATTGACTCAATTTCTCCATAATCTTTAAACACGTTCTTGATCGTCTGTGGAAACATTTATGGCACAACATCAAAGCAAGTATGAACATATGGAAGTCTAGAGTGGAGTAAGAAGCCAAAAACAACAGATTTAGATTTAAAAAACCTTCATCATGTAGGGCAGGCAATAAAAGCAAAAGTTGTTGCCTGCAATCATCATACATATACTATGATACTGTATATTACAGAGGTGGAAACACTGGAGAAAGTGACAAATTAAAGTTAAATCGTTTCATAAAACAAAATGATGTCAAATCAAAACCCCTTTTTAATTAACTGTTTCCAAAATTATGTGAGCAAAAATTGAAAGCCATCCTCAAAGTCCCAGAGCATCCACCGTTCCAACAAATCCGTATGTCGTGAAGAACAAAACAACTTTTATTTCCAAAAATGAATAGAGAACGCTACAGAAAATCATTTTTACCCACTGCCATCAGGGTCTTAACTGAGTCCTTATCATATTCATGAATGTACCGCTGTAACATGTGACATGTCTGTATTTGTGCTGATCTGATTAATGTACTCTGTATTGATGTTGCCATTGTACTCATTTCATTGTCTGATGTAAACCCGTGACAGCAAATTTCCCTCTGGGACAATAACAGATATCTTATCTTATTGTATATTATTACAAAGATACAGGCACTAAAAAAGCTGTTCATATTGATTTCCACTCTTCAACGTTCTGATAGAATGAAACAACAATAAATACTGGATATTCACTTTACGGTCCTATTCTGATGCACAAATTTGTTTGTGTATTTTTCTGTAATGAAATCCCAAGAAACTGATGTGACATTACTAAATAAACAGCAAACACGATCTATATAATTCAAATGAAACTTGCTATTGGGAGCAACGAATTATATTGCAATTTACCTTTTTGTCTGCTGAGAGTGGGCAGTTCCCGACAAACACAGTTCGTTTGTCTGAAGTCTTATCTCTCGCCCTGTTTCTTCGTGGTCTTTTCTCCGCAATCTCATCTTCCTTTTTCCTATCTGAACTGGTTTTCGTTTTCTTTTTCTTTGGTTGAGCAGCTTCCCTGGGGCTACAAAGAAGATTTGAAGATTTCTATAAATAGAAACGACTACAGATCCTTTACATGAAATTATAGACTGAAAACCTATACACAGCTGAAACTTTTCTGGATGATCACTAATTGGCAAGAAGAAAAGTGGTTGCCTTAAACAGGTGTGTGGTCGTTTTTGGCAGGTCAGATGAACAGAAAACAGCATAAACTTGTTTGCAGTATTTTTTCTCAAAATGTGAATACCTAGATATAAACACAAGAGTTGTATACACAAGAGTTGTATTGTCATCTCCATGTGTCACACCTTCCTCGTAGTCTCAGGTCAGTAAACAGTGATGATAAAGAGAGGAAAAAGGAGGTCACAGTTTGATGAAGTCACACTTAAGGACGACAAAAGATTGATATAAATGGGCTCGTATGTCTTGTGTCTACTGCGCATGGTCAGCTCTACAAGCTCATGTATCTCACGAGGCACAAAGTCAAAAGCTCTTCTATGTACATGTGGTCATCTTCAACAGATGATCACTAAACCAGGTACCACTGTACTTTAAGAAAATAGCTACACATACATGTCGATGTAGTTAAATATTATAATGATGAGCTCCGTACATATATCACAATATACCTCACTAAAGAGGTCCAGTTTTATACACAAAACAACATTATAAACTTAAAGTGCCTTACCAAGAGACTCCAATTATAGTGAGTCCTATGGAGCCCTAAACAATCTTATCTACATCTTACCAAACTCAATATCTATCCCCATTCAGTAAGAACATAAAGAACATAATTAGTTGTAACAAAAAAACCCAGGGAAAAATGTAGCAGCTGCAAAGAGGAAACTCCATAGATATGGTGAGAGATTCAATCATCAGGCAACTTTGCCCTGAACTTCAGTAATATTCTTTGTCTATGTCCAGTATTATACAAAAGCAAAAATAGACGAGTACAACAGGACACATTATCCAACCTTTTACTCTTGTCAGCCTTTTGCACTAAAGTTTCATGCTGAAAGGGAAATTCAGAGTCAGGAGGTCTCGCTGATGAAGACAGGTCTATGTCCGTCCCTTTCTTCTTTCCTACTTTCCTCTTTTTTGCAGGGGTTGACGTTTGCTCCGTAACCTTTTCCCCAGTCCGGACCTTTCTTTTCCCAGCACCACCAGCCTCATTCTGTAATTTAAATAAATCAAATAATGTATAAAAAAAAAAACACACCGATGAGGAGTCTTTTTCATCGATGTCATGGTTGCCAACTCAACCACAAAAAATTTACTCCACATTTTAGCAGTAGCGTCAAGTGGCGTGTCAACTTCATCATGTCACAAGCAGAAAAAACAACAGCCCAGTACTTCTTGAAATGAGACAAAAGCAAGTAAGTGACACTTTTATGGAAGGCACATAGAGCCGTAAATTTACGGAGAATTAGCATCCCTGGTTATCGATATGTTCCAACCAACTCTAACAAGCAGGTAGCATAGCTCAAAATCCATGAACGTAAAATATGACTGATATTTTCTGCATAAAATCAATATGATAAAATGCAAAGTTGCAATATTGCTTCAAATTGCGTGCATCCTTCAATTGAAAGGAAGGGAAAAAACCCTAGGCAAAAACAGTCAAAAGGTGTAAAAACAATATTTAAAAAATGGCAAAGAATTGAGAGAAGGATCCAGATTTACAATTTTTGCTCATCTGTATACTCTGTCTCTTCAAAAACTTCTTCCTCCATCTTCATCAACCCCACTGTACCCTAAAACTTTCAATTCTAAATTGAAGAGTTTCACAGGGCCATGTTCAGCCAAATTCATTCATGCCTGATGACAGCTTCTCGACTTACCACTGGAACAGGCATAAGCACTTTGGGTGTCTTTGTCACTGTGAAGAGTTTTGCAAGGGAAGCATTCTCAGGCGCTGAAGATTTTTTCTTTGCGAAAAGAGCAGCAGCCACTTGGCCAGATTTGTACACAGCAGTCATTTCTCTGAAATAAGAGCACACGAAAACTCTGAGATAAGAGCACACGAAAACTCTGAGATAAGAGCACACGAAAACAATGCGTTTGTGAAATCCATTATAAATATTTTTCATGCTTTTGAGTCTTTTTACTTTTTGTGATCCCAGTTTTTTACAGCGAAACAGCAGAACTGATTTGTGCAGCTGATATTATTGCAAATAGCGGTTATATATTTAAAACACACGTTAGAAAGCCTGTTACTAATAAAGCCTGAAGATCAAATGTTCATAATTAGTTGGAGAATATGAATTTCAAGCCCTTCATGTCCTAAGATTTGGAGATCATTCAGATTTTGTTTAATTTTCAAGCAACTTTAAATAGCATACTACTTGCAATATAAAAAGTCAAGCAGTGCGAGAATCCGTAAAATGGCATATGTGACGTGACGACTGACAGGACGGCCCCATTGGCCACTCGGGTCACAAAGAGTTAATTTAGGCTCCTCTGAGAATTCACTGACAGAACAAACATCAGATGAACTAAGCAGACAACATTCTAGAAAAACTCACTGAATGGTTTGACTAATACAGAGTTAGTGTAAAAGACAGACCTTCGCTGAAAAAAATACATGGGCACACCAAAGAAACACATTAAGTTTATGGCAACCTTCTTGATGATGATGGGGGTGGGGGGGGGGGGGGGTAGACTGCCTGAAGGTCTCTTTCCCATATACAGTTGAACCTGCTTAAGCGACCACCTGCACGAACGACCACTTTCCAAATTACATTTCTTCTATATTATCCCTAAGACGACCACCTGTCTAAAATACGATCACTTATTTCTCGATATTGGGTGGTCACCTTAGACAGGTTTGACTGTAGCCTAGGCTACGACAATGAGGTGCAGAAGTACTAGAATATATAGAGATCTACTTAGTAGAGACAGATCCTGGGCTTAATCTACATCTACATCTGACCTGGTCCCGTCTCTTCTACTTCTGGCACTATGGTGCAATGACCCGAGTTTGATCCCAGAAGCGGACGATCTGTGTTTTTCTGCTGAGATTTTTTTCCCTCTGTTTCAGCCAGTTACTGTGACTGTAGTAGTAGTAGGCTGGGTGATCTTGTAGTTTCGTTTGTTAAAGTCAGGTCCGAGTATCGATATCGCTCGGGTATTGAAGAAGAGTGAACCAAAGTATGAGACTGGAAGGAAACACATTTTTATGTTACAATTCAGAATTTTCCATTTCCATCTAGATCTAGATCTAGAAGCCTACTGTAAGGCTCAGACAGAAATAGTTCTGAATTGAAATAAAGATGCTAGGATGAGTGTTTCCTCCTGGTCCCACGTTTAGCTCAATCTACTTCCATACCCGAACTTTTAATTTATTGATGAACGAAACTACAAGATCACCGTGTAGGCTGTAGGTGTAAGCTGGTGGTAGGCTGTAGACTGTAGGCCTAGATCTCATATATTCTAATAACTTGTAACATTAACCACTAATCTAGATGATACTAGATCTAAATCTAGAAGAATCGGCGCTTTTTCGGTAGTTCCCACCCCAACTTTTTATATAGCAAAATATCGTCACTCCACTACCGGAAACTTCTGT
>JAUKPP010234461.1:0-13667 GCA_032273245.1 Phyllaplysia taylori | reverse complement strand
GATTGTTCAATAATTATCTTAATTAATGAGGCGTTAAATGCCGAGAATTGCTTCGTGTTAGGGTCTTGAATTTTTTTCCTGCAGTCTTGAAAAAGTCTTGAAAAAGTCTTGAATTTGATCTTCTCATGTGTGTATTAACCCTGGACAATGTGTATGAAATTAAAAATTGGCTTACAGCATAATATTTCTCATCTAGATTTATGAAGTTATTTTATCAGTGTGAAGTCATTAGTCTTTTACTTCCCGGTTGCATCTTAAGTTATCAGACGTTAGAGAGAAATCGGGCAGGATTTCACTGTCAAGAGCTCTGAAATGGCAGTCACTGAAGACTGATAATGGAGGAATGTTTTGACTGACAATAGAGGAAAGTTTTGACTGATAATAGAGGAAAGTTTTGACTGACAATAGAGGAAAGTTTTGACTGACTATAGAGGAAAGTTTTGACTGACAATAGAGGAAAGTTTTGATTTGTTAGACATTAAGCTGAGACTCAGCATAGATAAGCCTGAAACTTTGTCTGCCGATAGCTACATTGACAGTATCCATGCAAAAAGTTTGGATTATCAAACAATTTGTAGGCAGCAGCCCCCTCCAATGAAACAATCGTGCTATTTGGTTTATATGTAGCCTTGAAATATGTTTTGTGCTTTGCAAGGAGTATCCTTATGTCAATCTTTTCCTCTTTCCTGTTGTGGAATTTGCACTACCGGCGCAGTGGTGTAATGGTTAGGCTCTTCGCCTGTCATGCAGGAGATCCGAGTTCGATCCCGAGCGCGGACGATCTGTTTTTTTTCTGCTGGGATTTTTTTCCTCTCAGCCCGGGTTGGTCCTAACAGGAGGGTCGAAATAGCCTGTCTCTTAAATGACCTAACAGTGTTGCAGGGGACGTAAAACTGGTAATGAAACAAAAACCAAACTAACGAATTTGTATGGTCTTCACATCTAGACACATGAGATAAAAAGAAATCTAGACAGAATGATTCCAATACATCAGAGACTAGTTGGTTATAGCTATACACACTGGGCTCAGTGGGCTCAGTATAAAGCAATTTGGTTTAGTGACCATTATTTCACTTTGACCCTGATACATGTTTTTTTCTTTATGTTTCTGAACAGGTTCATACAATGTGCACACCAGCGCATCCACCACATCAACAACGCAGACTACGACGAATTTGTCAGCATTGTGTGTAACGCTCGCAATGCGTTCTACTTGGCCCCCGGAGGTATTGTCCAGTTCAACGAACTGCTACAAAGTTTGCGTCGCTCCAAATCCTGCCGTAAGGATCTATGGCAGAGAATCGTGAACGGACTAGCCAGCGGTAGTGTATGATGCCTACCTCCTCTAGTCGCACGCGTCGTGTGTCACTGGAAATATTTAGATTATTTATTGAACACAGAAACATTGTCATTGTGCCCTACACTTATTTATTATGAGAAACTGATTGAATTGTATAATATTACTTTACCATTGTTCTCCAACCAAGAGTACATCATGTGGCTGCGAGTGAATGTATTTTACATTTTCATGAAATGTCTGTGAATTATTTTGGTATCAGAATAACATACTAAAAGGTGTGGTAAAAAAAAAAAAATCTTAAATGTTATTTATTCATTCATTCCTTTGAAAAAGTTTTCATCACCCTGTTCTTGCGTAATTTATTGTCTTAATATTAAAGCGTTTCTTCTATGCTATCTCATATGAAGTTGAAATCATTTTAAAAGTCACATTCATACTGTAATGTTCTCTGCTAAAAATTCAAATTGCACTGTTACATACCAGCACTTTGCCTTTCTCGACTTACAGTAAATGGTACGTGTTTGAGGCAATTTCTCAAAGTTCAACGAGTCCCATGTTCATTTCTCTTTTTTTATATCTAAATACATGATTGGGAATTTGTCCACATTACTTCAGTACCTAAATTAAGCCGTCACATTAGACTAGTTAGACTTTGTGACTTGATCCAGACCAATGAATGGTATCTTTGTCAGTGCCATATGAAGTGACCTTACTTGAAATGCTTTTTTAGTGGAAATTTATGTCTCTCTGTGGGAGAAGTGTTGTCATCAACCACCAATCTCACGGTGTCACTCAGTAGACGTGAGAGAGAATGTTAAAGGCTATGTTCTATATATTACTATATTTATTGATATCTTTTCTGAACGGGTAGAGACACGCCCATTGTAGTGTAAGTAATAGTTTTCATATTCCGTTTGTTGTATTTTTCAAAGGTAGTGTCAAATTTTTTTTACCTTCTGGTATAAGACAGCGTTTTTGGTGGGAATTCAGGTGTTTAGATGCATTTGTTAGTCACAGAATCCTCTTGGCTCTGCCCAATGTTCAACTTGACAGGGACCTCTTTTTATCTTTTTATTATTAATAGATTTGTTTAAAGACTCCTCTGATCTTTATTATAAAAATCAACAAACAAAAATCCGGGTTTTTTTCCTCCCTAAAACCACATGCATTACAAATGCTTTTGAAGTATGCCCTAATAACAGAAAAAAAAGACAAAAAAAAGAAAGTCAGTATTTATTTAAAAAAAACAAGACTCTTTTTGTAGGACTATAAAATTTAAAGAAGCTGTTGTTATTTTCAAGACATGAACAGCAAGGTCATTTACAAAGTTGTCATAGCCTTGGACACTATTTGGGTGTAGTAAATTCCTTATGTTGCCTTGCCATTAGAGGACTTCATGCTCCTGTGGGCACATCTGGCTGGGGGAAGCTCAGAATTGCACTAAGGATATGAATGAAGGGATGTACTTATGGAATTACACTATTTCCTTTGCTACTAAAGACCTCCACCTTCTACAACATGGCATTGGGCCGAAGGGCAAGAACCCAAGGGCTTCTGGATTAGAAACAACAACAACAACAACAACACTATTTCCTTGCCTTTGTTTGTTTTCCTCATGCCCGTCCTCAAAGCTTTGACAAAGCTGGATAGATGCTCTCGAAACTTGTTGGATTCTGACTCCTATTTTTCCCTAACCCATTTTTCTGGATATATTGCTACTATCCCATGTCATAAGTTGGTAGACTACCTGGGAACTGTAATTTACTCTCCTGCCTGACCTGTTTTTGTGTATAATGGTTTGCTCCCCCTCTTGAGGGGAGGAGCTGGGCTTTTTCGGTCCAATTTTAATGATGCTCCGTTTTCGGCTGCCTAACCTGTTCTTAGCTTTTTAACTTCCTATTTCCCCAAGGTAACTATAAAGTAGGCAAAAATGAAGTAGTGTAGTCACTCCTGGATTTCATCGACAAAGATGATCTGAAGCAGACAAAGGTGTAGATCCTTTGCTGCCCGACACGTCAGAAGGTGGTACTTTTAGTGTTCTTCCACTTTTAGGCCAGTCTTTGTTCAGGTGCCAGAGGTGTAGCCTTATAGAAAGATTGTAATATAGTGCTTGGAAAAAGCAAGGGGATAAAAAATGTTCTTCCACTTTTAGGCCCGTCTTTGTTCAGGTGCCAGAGATGTAGCCTTACATAAAAATTGTAATGTAGTGCTTGGGAAAAAGCAAGGGAATATACTATTGCAAATGAAAACAAGTTTATGAATTCGGCATTTTATACACAGCCATGTGAAATCTGAACATTCAACATAGCTCTAGGGAATGAAAGTGATTTAAGATGTTGGTATAACACTTTCTGGTGTGTACGTTTTTGAAAATCTATGTAGTGCAACTATATTTTTTTGTTTCAGATAACTTTTTAAGTACACTACAGGGATAGGCCTCCCCATGATTTAATCTGGATTCATAATGTGTTGCTAATCCTTTAAAGTGAAAAATTTTAATAATTTCTTTAGAATTGAAATATTTTAGAAACAGGAGGTCCTTAAGCCAAAGCTCAGGATTTTGCTCGGCCAGCTGTTTGGTTTGGTTTGGTCACCACTTTTACATCCCTTGCGACACTTTAAGTTCATTTTAAGAGACGGGCTACTTCGATCCTTCCTGTCAGGGCCAACCCAGACTGAGAGGGAAAAAATCCCAGCGTAAAAAAACGCAGATCATCGGAGACAAGATCGAATTCGGGTCTTCTGCATGATAGGCGAAGAGCCTAACCATTAACATCGCAGCGCCGGTTAGCCAGCTGTGTGTGTCTGGTATATATTGAGGCCACGATTGCGATCTCGTACCATGAACACTGCAATGAAGAGAGAAAGTAGAGAGGGAAGATCCACTTTCATGCTATTGCAACTGACACAAACCCATAAAAATAAGCATCAGCTTAGACAAAACAGGTAGTCATTCTTATGTAATCTCCATTTCCATTCATAGGAAAGATCAGAGCTTATTCTAGTCTTCATAAGCACAGGTTGAATAAAATATGTCTTTGAAAATTAGCTAGAATGAGAGAAGTTCTATGTATGATGGGTATTCTTGTTTGCTATTTATTTATAGTAGTATGATGTCTGTACATTGAACTTTGGTCTGTACCATTAACTTCATTATATATTATCTAATATTATATATTATATTATACTAAATCAATATATTGTTGTTTACACTGGATAGTAGCATAGGAATTGGTGGTGTGAATTGTGTCTTGTTAATGAGTGTTTGATGTGTAACTATTTCTTCTCACCAGTTTCTAACTCTATGGGTATAAAATGCTAGTAACGTTGAGTTGGCAAGTGTGTAACGACCCTACCTACTCTTCTTCTCAGTCTTGGTGTTGAAATCAGGGATTTTATTATCTTAGTTGCGTTATGATTTTTTTTCCTTCCGTGTGCTTCTTTTGCATGTCATTTATCATTTTAATGTCATGAGATTTCACCAATTATCCATTCAGTATGAATACGAATGCTTTAGATCAAGGCTATAGTTATATTGCCCAGTACATATAATATGAAAACTGGTTGAGGAAATAGTGTGATCAGTAGAGACTTGATATATTTCGTTCAGACTTTCATAAAGCCAAGAGAATAGGCGGTAGTAGTAAGGAATGGGTTATTTATAGAGGTGCCAGCCTCAGCTGTTTTAGCCTTGTCTTGTTTTGGTTTTCACTTTAGCACTCAGTCCGGCTGAAGTTTCCCTGAGGGTTGCTATTTGCGTGCTGCGTCATAGGCGGAAGTATGTGGGATGAGAAATACAAGTTCTTTTAGCTGTGAAAACTCTCGGGGAATGATTAATATTTTCTTTGCTTGAGAGATTTTTATGATGGGATTTTAAATGTAAACCTTTGTTGAAGTGGGATTTCTTATTGAATGCTGTAAATGATGGGACCCTACAAAGGTAGAAATAAAAACAGCAGACAATGGTTTTAGTCTTTTCAGTCGTGCTAACTTTGGCCAAGTAATGGGAATCATTTAATAGAACAGTTAATTCTATCGACTACTGATTTAAGTATCTTAAGCTCCCGTCGTGTAAAACTGTGCATGACGTGCTTTATTCTATTAATTGTATCTTGTGTAATAACTTTTTATCTAGAGAAGTGAGCACCTTCTTTTTTTTATGTCTGTAAGGTCAGATTGCGACTATATTCTGGGTAATAGGTTTAGGACACCGAATTAATGTTCATTTTTTTTATTTTAGTTTAGATTAATCTATCTTACATCCATCTATACCCTTCACATCAACACACACACTTCTTTTCATATTTCCTTTTAGTGAGCATTGTGTGGTGTAATTTGGAAAGAGTGTAGTTTCCTTTTCTTTTTAGTGATAGCACGTTTTTACAATGTCAGACTGAATGTCTACACAAAGGTAGGATGTGAGGGTTTTACTTTCTGCCCTATTATTTGATAAAAACTTGGTCATTGACAAGTAAGAAGAGGATGCCATTTGGTTGTTCAGAAATTTTCACAATTTGTTGCTTGGATGGTCAGCTTTGATTTAGTTCCTTGGCAGTGTGCTTTATTGGAAACAGTTTTGCTTAACAGAATATAAAGAAGGTATACAAATGTGGGCCATATGTTCTGATAGACAATTTTGATGAATTACAAAAAACACATCAAACAAGTCTATTGAGAGAAACCTTGCTGTCGGGATGATTTTCATACTTCTGAAATGCTGCTTGAAAAGCTTACTAAACAGATATATATGTTTTAGACATAAAGTCTTAAATAATATAGTTTCATGCTATGGGTGAACTTTAAGAAAAGTGCACAAAGTGTTCATACTTTTGAATAATCTACATTTGATGTAGAAGTATAGTTTTGTTCCTCTAGCATTTTTTTTTAACGTTTGTCTAGTCAGGGGAAATACTTCCAGCAATGAAACGATGTTCACAATATTGAGAGAGAATATTTGTGCATCAGGAATACTTGAAAGCGAAACACTAAGCGCAATGGCTTTTTAATTTGGATGTTGAGCTTGACTTACGAAAAATATTTCCCACAAGAATGAGCAAAGCAGTATTTTCCTCTGTGTCAGTCTGTATATCTCTGGCTATCAAGACTGAGGACCACAACAGATTAGAATGTGTGTGTTGTTGCATAGGGATAAATTGTTACACAGTTTTTTTTAGTTTAGGTGGGTATCAAAGTTGTTTTATGCACTTTTATTCATACTGACTGCAGCCATCAACACATCGTAGGTTCCATAGTTTGGACTAGGCTTATTATTGTTACATAGGGATGAATTGTTACACATTTTTTTAGTTTAGGTGAAACTCAAAGTTGTTTTACGCACTTTTATTCATACTGACTGCAGAAATTAACACATCGTAGGTTCCATACTTTGGACTAGGCTTATTATTGTTACATAGGGATGAATTGTTACACATTTTTTTTTAGTTTAGGTAGAACTCAAAGTTGTTTTATGCACTTTTATTCATACTGACTGCATCCATCAACACATCGTAGGTTCCATATTCTGGACTAGGCCTATTCATGATCTCACAAGCATCCTACTGTACAAACTCACACGAATCATATAAACCATGACTGACACTTGCCCATAATTTTATGCCACTATTACTCTTTGTCTACAACCTACACGTTTTGGGAGTCTGCATTGCATTTAAAAACCTCCATATTTCACTTTTACTTCACTTTTGCTCCTGTGTAGTTTGTAAATTTAAACTCAGATGTGACAGGTATAATTTCATCAGTCGTCATTTGCAACATGCATTATTGAAAAAATTAGCCATCATTTCATCATATTGGAGAAGGATTGTCCATGTTACTTGTATGAGGCCTGGTGGAACACGGAGGACTATGACAGCAGCAGCAGCAGCAGCAGCCAAAGCCAGAAAATTAAGGGGGGAGGGGGGGGAGGTTGCGGGGTTTGATGGTTTGTTGGTTTTTGGTTTCACAGACTCTGAACCTTAAGGTCATTTAGAGGCTGGGTACTTGACTCTTCCTTGTAAGGGTCAATCCTATTGGAAGTGTGTAGAAACACTGAGGTTCTACCGAGGTTCTTGATAGACATATATTGTCCCTCATGGATCTTGGATTCGTGTCTTCTGTATGCCAAACAAAACAATACACAGAAGATGATGGTTGGAAACGAATTGAGCGATGATGAACCGATAGACTCGTCAGTACATCCCGGTACTAGCACCATCATTTACCCCAGCTCGCCCAAAAAGAGCATTATAAATGACAAACCTGTTAAAAAGTCCTTCAATGACAATAGTGGGATTTACGACAATTTTACCGCGATTGGAAGTTCTGACAGCCTCTGATGTGAGGTGAACATTTGACTTTCAATTTTTGGGCCGCATGGCCCGCCAAATTTTCAGACAATTTTGTGGACGGCCACTTACAGATCTTATATGATAATTGATAGCAGTTGTGTTTTTGGTGAGGGTTGAGTTTCCATGGAATAGATGTATACATGTTCCCTGGCTACCATAAGGATATTTCCAAAACAGCCAAAGATGCAGGCGCCTCTATAAACAACTAACTCTAAACTTAAGTACCATAAGGGCATGGATGGAATTGGTATGGTTTGGTGGCGGTGCTGCTGCTGGTGTTTGGTGTGGAGGTGTGGCATATCTCTTAGAGAATGAAGACCACGTATCTCTTAGAGAACGAGGACCACGTATCTCTTAGAGAACGAGGACCACGTATCTCATAGAGAATGAGGTCCACACACCCAGTCTTCTGGCTGGGGGGTAATCTTGGTTTGTTCTGAAACAGGTAGAGAGAGGGGGGTGAATGGATACGAGGAATGGGGTTGTGCTCGTTTTAATTGTCCGACTTCTTTGGAAAGGACATGTATAAATAAAGTGAAATGTTAATATAATATAGTTTGTATCACTGATCGCCACATCACAATCAGAAGGCTTCAGGGAGAACCGTACTCCGAACTAGCCTGCCATCTGATCCATGAATTTCCATCTTGCTTTCAGTCTTGAAGCAAGTCCCATCATCACTTTTTATCATGTTCCGGTAAAAGTGCATTTTAGGTGCGTAAATTATTTGACTCAATGTAAATCTACTTACGTTTGTAGCAGATTTAAAGTGGATAATTGTCAGCAATAGTCTTGAAGGCTAAGGCAAAGATGGCAAGAAACATGTCTTGGTCATGAAACTTGTTGCAAAAAACAAATTCATGGAGATAAGATGGGAAGAGATCTCGAGATGTCTGCGCAATGTTTCGCATTCTTTCCGAAGAAAGTTGCACAGGTTAACATAATTGTATGGTTGGTGTCATTGCGGTCTCATGTTTGATCTGTCTGCGGCATGTCATAAGACCAGCAGTATATCAGCGTGACAATTTGCTGCAGAGAAAGATGACTGCCGGAGAAAAACTAATCCTATCTCCATGAAATAATTTAAGCACCTAAAATGCACTTTTACCCATGTTCCCATGTGGAGAATCAAAAGGGAGAAGTAAGCTGTGTTGTACAGTCGCCCAGATGGTCAGGATCTACATTCCTGAGTACAACACTGACAGATGTACAGTTATGAGAAGTCGAGAGAACTATGAGTAAATACATATTTATATATTATATCGGTATATATATATTTCTAGCAAAATGTATCCGAAACGAGTATTTTGTTACATTCATTGATAACTTGAACACGCTTCCCATTGTTGTGACTCCATTGAAAAATTTTAAGGCAAATAAGGAGTTCTCATTTGGTGAACGATTAGCTCTGTTTGATAATTTAATGATACTGGCTTGCCATGTTTGAATTTCCTCCGCCATTCTGTCATAGCAACATCATCTGATCATCAGTTGTAGAGATAAAGATATATAAATGAGCCTCTCTATTGGGGGGTGCATTATTAAGGGTGTCGTAGAATTATGTTTTTTCAAATAGTAATGGTATTGGTTATTGTTTTTGTTTTTTTCCCCCTTGGGCTGTTTTTGAGTATAATGATTTAATCATACTGCTTATGTTTTTTTTCGTCGTCTTCATGTGAATATTTCCATGTATATAATTCATCATGTAGACTTCACCACTAGGTCCTTATAACTTGCAGGTGCTTATACCCAACACCGCAGAGCTTCGGCCTAAGTTCTTTTCTTGTAACTTTTTTTGCTCTTCGTGTCTTAGAACAGAATACAAATCATTACTTGTAGCCTACTTTCATTTCTGTCCATCATTAACAAGATTGCAGTTTATATTGAGGCTGAAGTTTCTTCACAAGAGGACTTCAACAGTATGCTCTATTTTGTACTGTTCCTTCCGTGGTAAATGATCAATGGCTAGAATGTTTGTTTTGTCTTCAAGAGTGTAGTAAATGGCTGCATGGTGTGCACATATTTGTGCTGAAAAGCTTAATTCTTTTCTAAAGCCATATTATGATTTCCTTCTGCACAACAGGTATGGTTGGCCCATACCATTGTGGGAGATGGTATCTGTTGGCTAATTACTTTCTAGTTATATCTCAGTTTTTGTAGTAGCCTACTATAAGCGTTCTTCTATGTTAGTAGTCACCAGCTTGACAGGTCTCTACTGTACCAGGTGCCAGTGGTTGTGGACGCTTTCATGCCGTCTTCCTCTTCTCTTTCTTTTAAGTGTTGCTATTGTCTTACTGGTAGTCTATTGCCTGCCGCTGTATTAACAATATTGATAGGACCGTTGAACCTCAACATTGTTTCATAGCTCTCTACTGTAAATGTACATCTACATAGTCTGTGGTCACGGGTTTGATAGCATTCTACTGTAAATGTAGCCTACATCTACATAGTTTGTGGTCACGGGTTTGACAGCATTTTACTGTAAATGTACATCTGCATACAAACAATGTGAGGGCATCTCTGAGGGCACAAGTCTGATAGCCCTCATTATTTTGAGTATGCATGTAACTGCTTGGACCTGAGTTTTGGTGACAAAAAGTTACGAAGTTTTTCTTAAGTGAATTGCTGCCTCCATCAAATGTAGGTAAATAGGAGAGTGGTGAGCGCCACAAGAAATTGTTTGATGAAGAAGATCCTTATCTTTACACATTTTCTCCTCATAATGCACTGTGTTATTGTAACAGGACATCTTTTCGTATAGACTGCACTTATTTCCTGAGCAAAAGGCTTTGTGACGTCCGTAGTCTAGTGGTTAGGCTGCCGGACTCGTAATTGGAAGGTTGCGGGTTCGAATCCCAACTCCGGCACGACGTTGTGTCCTTGGGAAAAGCACTTTACACAAATTTTCCTCACTTCACCCAGGTGTTGATGGGTACCTGGCTACAGACAGCGAAAGATCTTGTCAGTATGTTAGTGTTTGAGCGCTTGTAAAATGGCAGCTTGCACTGTATGCTTCCCAGGAAGTTGAGAAGGTTTCTGAGTGACTTTGGTCTGCTGGGGTAATAATGATTGTAAAGCGCATAGAGCCAGTATTGGGATATCCGCTATATAAATGCAATCCATTATTATTGTTATTATTAATAGTATGACACAAGTTAATGTGTTCCTGTCAAGGCATTACTATTAAACAACTAGCCTACTCGTATAATTAAGGCATTATTATTACAACATGATACATGTCTGTTCTATTCAGTTTATATTTAACCTACCTCTGTACATCTCTTTATTCTAAACTTAGCAAGCAAAGCTCTGTTGTGTTGTGGTATGTCGATGTTTGAAGGTTGTTGTTTGTTTTTTTTCACTAGTAAAACAGCACATTTCTGTCCGCTCATTTCTTTAGTATTGGTGAACTCCCATCTTTTAGCGTTAAGTTTGTGTTTCCTTGTTAAAAAGATTAGTCACTTTGTTGTGGCTTGATCTGCGCAAAAGTCTGGTCGATAATTTTTTTAGTGGGTTTCTTTGGTCTTTTATTATTATTATTATTATTACTATTTTTTAGTACATGTCTGTAGTGACTTGATCTGCGCAAAAGTCTGGTCGATAATTTTATAGTAGGTTTCTTTGATCTGTTTATTATTATTATTATTATTATTATTATTATTATTTTTAGTGCGTGTCTGTGTGTGTAGTTTGTGTAGAATGTGAAAGGCTCTCTCCAGTCTGCACTCATCATTACTTCTAGGACCATTGGTAGCCATGTTGTATGTTCACATAGCCCTCTCCCACATCTCACCGTATCCTTTGCCTCGATGTGTTTCCTCATTAAAGTTCTCAGGCTAAACAAAATTGACTTATTTTGTTTGTTTGTTTGTTTGTTGTTGATTTTTTGTTTTGTTTTAGTTAATTGCCAGCTTGCTGTTTTTTGTACGGTTGTACAGTACTACATATATCTCTCCAAACATTATCGAGGTGAGAATGTGAGTTCAGCTTGCTGGCGGCAAAGTAAAATGACCGGCGCTGTGGTGTAATGGTTAGGCTCTTTGCCTCTCATGCGAAAGACCCCGGTTCGATCCCCGATCGGGGACAATCTGGTTTTTTTTCTGATGGGATTTTTTCCCTCTCAGCCCGGCTTGGCCCTGACAGGCAGGGTCGAAGTAGCCCGTCTCTTAAATGACCTTACAGTTACAGTGTTGCAGGGGACGTAAAACTGGTAACCAAACCAAAAGTAAATGCCTCACATTAGCCTTACAGAATTGTGCACATATATGTAGCATAAAATAGAACAAAGGCCTAGTTATGATTCAACTATGGTCATGATGGTATACATGTCAATGATTCAGGGGCGGACTGGATCTTAAAACCCGCCGGGCATTTTTCACTCAGATGGCCCACTTATCACATCTATTTATTGTGCTTGTGTTTTTCATTGGATGGACAGATACTATGTGGAAGAGAGTGGGGGGGGGGGGCGAGGGAGATAGCGAGCGAGACACGCAGAGAGAGAGAGAGGGAGAGACAGACAGAGAGATAAAACACAACTGAAAACACACAACTAAGCCAAACATTTTTTATCCAGGCACAGTTTGATACATGTACATACCTATGAAAGTGGATGCCCACGAAGTTCTTGGTTTTTGGCAAAGACAGCATAATGATTTAATAAGAAATTATTCTTATGGCCAGGTGTCATCAGATTTACTTTTTACAACATGCAAGTACATCAGCATGGAAGCCTCGGAATGTATGTCACTGTAGTTAGACAATGGCTTTTGACTCTCGTTAGACCTTTCACATGGAACTCATGACACAGGCATGCTTATGGTTCCTTGTAGACAAACCCAATGTTTTGCATATTTTTATGTGATGAGGTTCTTTTTTGGTTTGGTAACCAGTTTTACGTCCCCTGCAACACTAAGGTCATTTAAGAGACGGGCTACGTCGACCATGCCTGTCAGGGCTGAACAGAAGACAGACAAACAAGCCCGCAAGTCAAATCAACTAACTCAATGCACCCAGTCTAAAAAAAACTCATTATATTGCAAGCTCAGTGCCGTCTTAAACTATCTACAAATCTTTGGAATGTGAAAATGTGACATTAACTCCACTGGCCTAAACGTAGACTGTTTTACATTCACCTCGGAAAAATAATTGAGATAGCACGAGTCAACACAGGCGCAGTCGCCAACTCTTTCTAACTGACGCACAAAAAAGCGTGCGGTGTTCACCAACCGCGTGAGTATTTTTTCTCCTTAATTAGTTTTCTATTGTTAGGTCTTTTCGACTGCGGATCTCGAAGAGAAAGGACGTGTGTAGTGTGCTGTCCCGGCCTGTCATCGCTTTGAGTCTATTAAATGTGAGTTTTTATTCCATTATTTATTCCATTATTTATTCCATTATTCTACTTATTATCCTCTTCTTTGGATTGAGGTGAAATGATTAAGAATAATAAGATAATAATGAATGATGAATGCATTTATATAGCGCATATCCCCGCTTGAAAGCTGGCTCTATGTGATTTACAATCAAGTTATCGTTAAACAAGATTCTATAATATCCTGCCCTCGTACATGTGCATGTCTAGAATATCGAAGGGCAGGCCTTTTTAGAGCCACTTATTTTCTAGAAGTATCTAGAGCTAGATCTAGATCTAGATCTAGATCTTGATCTTATCTAGATCTCCATACCACCGCTTCATAGATCTGCTGTCAAATAACTGCTATCCTATTCTGTAAAAAAAATTAATGGCCCAACAAGATGAAAGCGTATACATGTAGGCTATGTAGGCCACCCCCCCCCCCCCCCAACCCAACCCCACCCCGTCTGCCCGTTGGGGATGAAATGTGAAATGTGTTCCTTTAATAGTATTATGGGATGCCTATTTTCCAAGGACTTCAGCAGCCAATCTAAGCACTAAACCTCAAATAATACTAAACTGCTAATATCAGGAAGTAGCACCCCCCCCCCCCGCGCGCCTCCATCCCCACCTAAACCTCCGTACTAGCCCTGACCGGATGGGATTA
>JAUKPP010234350.1:0-10000 GCA_032273245.1 Phyllaplysia taylori | reverse complement strand
GGGGGGACATGTAGTGAGGCAGGTGGAAGAGAATACAAATGAGGTCACGTGGACCATTATATCATAGATATGTTCATTTATATATATACATATATGACACTTGTGATAAAAAATCTGATTCTGTAAAGTCCAACTCTCAAGCTAGAGAGAACTGTATCCCTTTATGATCTCAAAACAGGAAAATGCTACACTATGTAGGAGAAGAAAGATAGATTTGCCAGCAAGTATAGGAATAGTCAAACTTTTCTTCATTTTCATCATAGAATATCAAGTCATTACATAATGTTCTTGTACAGGAACTTCCAAGGATTTGTCCAATACTAAAACCAAGAGATTCACAATACCAACTTTGTCACGCTCCAAAATGGCCACGTGAAAAGAAGTAGATAAAAATGTAAAGTTTTCTGTTTATTACCAGATCGATACCATTCAGAATACACTTGGGCACTTATCAAACTATGGAAACACGTAATAAAAGTGTTGGTTGCAGCTGAATTACGGCCAAACCTCTTACATTTCTCTGAGACAATGAATGGTTTTTCTTTGCAGATATGTCTGAATAGTCAATGGTGCTCTTGGGAATCAGTAAATTTGTCAGTGAACACACAATTCATTGTCAAAACCTGAACTCAGTAAAGACACATTCTCTCGATGAGCTCATGTATCAGAACCCTAACCCTAACCCTACACATGTAGGAAAATGGAATCAATGCTATTTGTTGACGATTTTCTATGTATCGTTTACTTTATATGAGATTTACAAAGTGACCAGTTATACTTTTAAATTCAACATGTCTTTAAAGGCACAAAGAGGAAAGTAATTTTTCCATGTTGTGTGTGGTCCACTCTCTTTCTGATCTGAATGAGGAGTCTGTGAATACTGAGATAGACTTTTAAGGAATGAAACGTAAGTTTGAGAGGACTCCGAGTGAGGGCACTAAAGTGATTCTGATCTTGTCCTATTTGACCTTCAAGCCCACCCAGTTGGCGACGTGATTCCCTGACAACCGCCAGAATGATCGAGCTCGTTCTTACCTTGGTCAAATTCCTGCTCGGGCGACTTGACCTCCTCCAGACCCAGGACCCGGTTCGACTTGACCTCCTCCAGACCCAGGACCTGGTTCGACTTGACCTCCTCCAGACCCAGGACCTGGTTCGACTTGACCTCCTCCAGACCCAGGACCCGGTTCAGACTCTCCTGATCCTGTGACGTCATCAGCGTGAAGTCAGAAGGCGACGGGGGCCGGTCAGATGCCAGGTCGTCCACGCTCATACGTCCTCCGTCCTCGTCCTCATCCTCCTCCTCCTCGTCAACCTCCTCCTCATCCTCATGTACCTCCTCCTCCTCGTCCTCATCTCCTTGCAGACTGTCTTTCTCTATATCCGACTCTCTCTGGACGTGTAGAGTGTCGTACTGCTGTGTGTCCAGCGCCGTGTTGGTTGTCGAGGAGTTGGTGGTGGCGGTCAGCGAGGTGAGGGAGGAGGCGCCTGATGTCAGACCCAGGATTCTGTTCATGCCTTCCTGGTCGTGCGAGGCGATGAGCGTGAACTCTGACGGTGACGGCGCTCTGTCGAGGCGGTCCATGTCCAGGTCCAGGTCCTCCTCCATGTCCAGGTCCTCCTCCTCGTCCTCCGACGACGGCTCCTCCGCAATACGCCTGGACACGACGGTCCTCTCGATGAAGATCTGCTGTGAGATGTCGGCGGAGATTCTCCCCTCAGACTCGTACTCCTCGTCCGCGTCCCCGCCCTCCTGGTCGTACTCCGAGCCGGTCATGGTGCACTCTGACCCCGTCATCGTCTCGCTCTGCGCCGTGTAGCCCGAGCTGGTCATCACCTCACTGGGCGCGGTGTAGTAGGACCCAGTCCCCGTTGTCTCCCCGCTCTGACCGAACTCCACGTCACTCTGAGAGGTGTATTCCGAGCCGGAGATGCTGGATGACATGAAGGTCGAGGTCGTGGTGGTGAAGGTCGCTCCGACTTTCTCTGTCACGTGACTTGTGTGCTGTTGCGCCACTTCCTCTGAGATGAGCAGCTCCTCCTGGTGGGAGTCCTCGGTGAACACCGGAGCCGCTTGCTCTACTTCTCTTTCATCTTGCTCTCGTTGTTGCTGCTGGGTCTCGGATCTTTTCTTCAGCTCCATCTCCGTGATTTCCTCGTCCAGGTCACTGGGCGAGCTGGACCGGTCCTGTACCTCCGTGGACGAGGTCGGGTAGAAGGGCGATCTGGGCAGGTGTAGACCCATGTTGAGGCCGTCCACTGGTCTGGGAGCCTGGTCGTAGTAACCTCCCATTGGCGGCTGGTCTGAAGACGGCGCAAAATCTCTGTGTATCTGTGGGTGCACTCCGCCCATCGCGCTGAATCCCCCGCCAAACGGCTGAGCCACAGACGGCCCGTCTCTCATCTCCCCGTCTACGATAATCACATTGGGGATCAGCTCTAGGAATTCCTCCCTCCTGTCCACAAACACGTCAGCGCAGATCGAGTCCGTCTCCTCTCCTTGCTTCTCCTCCTCCTCCTGCACTGTCTCCTCTCCTTGCTTCTCCTCCTCCTCCTGCACTGATTCAGCCTTAACCTGGACTGAAGAAACAACAACCTCCTCTTCCTCCACTACTACTTCTCTCTGCGACTCAGAAAACAGACCACGGGTAAATTTGTTCGCAAAATCATCATCCTCGTCAACTTCATGTCTAATAGACTCCTCAGTCTGTCTTTCTACAAGTGTAAACTCTTCAATCCTGTCCACAGATCTTGTCATTTCAGGGACAGGGATTTCTGTCTCTCGCTCTTCTGCTGTGAACTCTTCCAGTCGATCCACGGATTGGGTCATCTCTACAGGAGGAATGGTCTCATCTCTGTCCTCCACGGCGTACTCCTCAATCCTGTCCACAGACCTCGTGACCTCAACTGATATACTCGTGTCTCTCTCCTCCAACACGAACTCCTCGATCCGGTCGACAGACTGCGTCATTATGTCAGGGATCTCCTCCACAATACCATGAGCCTCCGCGTCCTCGGCAATTTCCTGTGACACGTGTTGGTCATCAATCTCAGGTTCCTCCTCATCTCCCTCATCGTCGTAGTCGTCATCGTCCAGGTCCTCCTCTGACATGACCTCATCCCTGGCCTGCTGCTCCTCTAGAGCTTGCATCTCCGCCATGATGCCCGATCTCGCCACCGGTCCATCTTCTTCTTCTTCCTCCTCCTTCTTCTTCTCCTCTTCAATCTCCTGGCGTTTTTCTTCCTCCTTCTCCGCCAGGTCTCGTTTTTCTTCCTCCTTCTTCTCCTCCATGTCCATTCTGATAGTTGTCTCAATGCTGGTGTGCAGCGCCTCCTGGACGATAGCTCTACTCAGTTCAACCTCGTACCCCTCCACCTCCGTGTCAACAACTTCCTGCTCGGCGATGTTCACCTCAGCTTCCCCCTGCACAACCCCCACCTTCTCCTCTGCGCGTTCTTCAACCATGTCCTCGCGTTCAATGAGCACCTCTTGTTGCTCTGCTTCATTCAAGGCTTGTAGTTGTCGGTCAAGATCTGCTTCCTCTTGTTCCAGCTTCAGTAGCTCGTCCTCCACACTCTCCACGCTGTCCGTCATCTTCTCAGCTCCGTCCTCCTGGTCGTCAACACTTATCTTTTCCTCGTCGTACACAATCTCAGCTTGGATTTGATCATATTCTGCTCGCTCCACCGTCTCAATGACAGCTGGCTCCAACTCATCCTCCTTTGCTTCATCATCCGACACGTCGACCTTTGCGTCAATAGGAACGGAGATCTCCGGTTCATGCTCGTATTTCTCAAACGCCTTGTCAATGTCCACGTTATACTCCGCCACGTCCCCGACCTTGGCATCAATTGACACAGAGACTTCCGGTTCGTGTTCATACCTCTCAAAGGCTTCACCCACGTCCTCCTCCTCATGGTCCATTTCTTCCAGCATCTTCCTTTCTTCCTCCTCCTCTTCTTCTTTCAATTCTTTCAGAGAAGGCTCAGTCCTCATAGAGTAGTCGCCTTCCTCCGTGGAGGGAGTTTCTTTGGTATCTGTGTCGGCTTTCTCGAGCATCATCTGCCCGTCTCCGGCGTCTGTGTCGTCTTTGGGCTCTGTCTTGTCTCCCTTGTCCTCGGTGAGTGAGTCAGACATACTCTTGGTCATCTCGCTGTCCGTGGACCGCTCTGTGATCTTTTCTAGCGAGGTCTCTGTGATGACGTAGTGGGTTTCCTTCAGGTCTTCGGCGAACTTCGCGTCCATCCTTCTGGTCAAGTCCATTTGCTCCTCCTCTAAATCATAATCGTCCGGAATCTCATCTTCCTCGCTGTCCGCCCGTGAAATCTGAGAAATGAGGGCAGCGGTCAGTTGGTCTTGCTCCTCTATCTCCTGGTCAAGCTCTTCGTCCACATCCCTGGCTTCAGCGTCCACCATGAAGTCTTCGATCTCCTCTTGCTCCTCCGGGGAGGATCCGATCGGCTTCTCCGACACAGAAGCAGACTCGTCCTTCTCAACTTGTACGTCCTCGCGCTCCTCCTCTTCTTCTTTCTCTCCTTCCGCCTCGTCAGAGGACACGTGCGGGCTCTGCAGTGGCACGTCAGGGAGATGGGGAATGAGGAGCGCTGATTGGTCAATCTCTTCTTCCTGCTCGCGTCCTTCTTCGCTTGTAGTAGTTTGCTCAAAAGAGTGCAGTTGAGAAGTTGTTTCAGTGACCTCGAACATTCTGTGTTCGCTTCTGACTTCTGAGCTGCGGAATTCCTCAAACGTCTCCTGGACTTGAGTGTGTTGTGTGTCCTGGACTTGAGTGTGTTGTGTGTCCTGGACTTGAGTGTGTTGTGTGTCCTGGACTTGAGTGTGTTGTGTGTACTCTTGTTCCGCCGCCGACTCATTGATCGTGTCGAATTCTTTGGTCATTGCTGTCTCGTCCACTTCTTCGATTTCAATGGAGCCCATGCGAGTTTGAACGAGCACTCTTTGGTGAGAGCTGGATTTTGTTTCCATCTCAGATTCTGCATACAGTTCTTCCATCCTCTCCTCCCAAACCATCTCCTCCCCATAAGTCTCAGATGACCTCACCTTCACCTCCACAGCACGACCTTCCATCTCATCCCCATAAGTCTCAGATGACCTCACCTTCACCTCCACAGGACGACCTTCCATCTCATCCCCATAAGTCTCAGATGACCTCACCTTCACCTCCACAGCACGACCTTCCATCTCATCCTGCGCCATCTCAACCACACCGGCATCCACACCACCGGCCTTGAACCCGCTCTCTTCATCAGCGACGCTGACAACTTCCACCTCAGATGTCTCCACATCTCTGTCAACACTTTCTTGTTTTTCCATAAACTCGTCCTGAGATTCTGTGATAAAGTCCGAGTATTCCACTTGGCCCTCGGAGGAAATCTCCTTCTCAATATCAACGCTGTCTCGTTTCTCGTAGTATTCTTCCGTCTCCTTTTCCTGCAGACTTTGCTCCTCCGCTACTCCTTCACTTTCCTCTTTCTCCTCGTCCTGAACCATCTTGAGGGTTGAGGCTTGTTCAAGCTCCTCAGACGTCAGCTGGTTCTGGTCTAGAAACTCCCAGTCATTCGGTCCCTCCTCTGGGGCAGCGGCGCCACCGACAGGGTCAGTCTCTACAGTCACGCGAGGCGTGGACACATCCAACAGCCCGTTCTCAATGGCTTTCTCCGTTTCCTCAAACTCGGCCAGATCGTCGGCCGTGGTGTCATCCACCTGCTGCTCCGTCTCGTCTTCGCTCTCGTCGTCCTCCACATCTCTCTCCACGCCATGTGTAGCAGCTTGGCCAAACTCCACGCCAGCCTCCACCTTCTCAGTTTCCTCCTCCTCATCCTCCTCTTCTTCGCGACCGTCTACGTCATCCATGTCTTCATCATCCTCCCGTTCAGGGGCAGAACAAACCCCAAACAACGTCTCCCTGGTTTCAACGACCGTCTGAGCGACCTCCTGAACCCCGACCTCCTCCACTTCATCCTCCTCCTCGTCCGGTAGAGTGGACAGATCCACACCGGTCACGCCATCATGGATGTCCGAGCCTTCTCTCTCAGACTTCTCAACAAACTCTCGGCTAACCTCGTGAGACACCGTCTTGGCAGTTTTCACCACAAACTCTTCCTTTACCTCATCGACAATCTCTTTCTCCTCCTCCACCTCACTCTCTTCTTCATCAGGCAGACTGTAAATCCCGGCTTTGGTTTGCACGACCTGTGAGGCTGTGAATGCCTCAGTCACTTCTTGTCCCTCCTCGTCAGGGACGGACACCATGGCTTTGTGATCTTCTGACCGGACAAACGTCTCGCGCACTTCTTCTTTCACAATCTCTTGGATTTCTTTCTCTTCCTCGTCCGGTAAAGTGGACGCGCTAGCTTCGCTCTGTCTAATCTCTGTTGTTACGAAAGTTTCTTCCACATACGTTTCTTTTTCTTCATCCTCAAGTCTGGAGGGTTCAAACTCGCGCCCATATGCGCCATCCTCCATGTCATCTTCCTCCTCCACCCCGTCATATTTCTCGTCAGAAGTCTTCTCATCCGAGATCTCCCCTGACACCAGCGCCCTCTCCCGGTCATCCTCGTCATCATCACCCTCATCACTTCCGGCTGTGGCGGCCACGCTGTCCATCTCCTCATCCACGCCACGGTCCAGAGCTCTCAGCACGGAGGTCGGTACGGGACCGCGCCACGAGTCCCGAGGGGGGCTCGAACCCAACCCTGCACCCTCATCCACCGCATCTGGGGGCTCGATGTTCTCTTTGTCTTCATCATCATACCCTACATCGTCCTGTGTCAACAGCACGGCATCGATCCCCTCCTCTCTGCTCACATCCTCCACTCGCTGATCCACTCCAAACTCCACAGCCTCAGCGCCTACTTCAGTCTCCTCAACAACTCGAATCTCTTCCACATCGGAATCTAACAGAGTCGTCTCTTCCTTCACATCCTCCGCAACACCCAATTCCTCCAAGCTCTCCTGACGAACCTCAGCGAGGTTTGACGTCTGTTCGTAACTCTCTCTCACCTCTGACGTTAAGGCGAAGTGTTCACTTCCGGATTGCACTCTCACGTGACTCACGGCCTCGATGACGAGATCTCGCGGTGTCAGAGTCTCGTCAGGTGACATCATCGCCTCAGTGGGTTTGTGCTCCGCCTCTCTCTCCCTGTCTTCCTCCGCGTGATATTCCTCGTCCCGTAGATCTGCCGGCTGCTCGCGATCTGTGTCAAAATCTTTGTGAGAATCCATGTCATGCTGGGACTCCAGCGACTCCACGAGCTCGCTCCTGATCTCCGAGAAATCTTGTGTCGTCTCGCTCATGTCTTCCGTGTAGTCACTCCTGAACTCTCGACCCACAAATTCTTCCCGTGATTCCTTGCGCTCAGACTTGAATTCACTGTGACTTTCAACCACGAACTCTTCGCGTGATTCTTTGCGTTCACTGTGACTTTCCACTACGATCTCCTCACGTGACTCCTCTCGCTCAGACTTGAGCTCACTGCGACTGTCCAGGCCAAACTCCTCTCTCGCCTGCTCCTCCTGGTACTCATAGCGCTTCTCCATGTCACTGACCACGTCCTCGATTGTCTCCACTTTCTCCCGCACCAACTCCTGGGTCAGCGGGTCCGTCAGAGAAGTGTACTTGGGGTCAGTGATGGGCGACTCATCCTTCAGGGAGCTTGCTTTTACTTCAGCCTCTTCCACTGTTTGCTGAACATCTTCAGTGATTTCCCCTGCAAGTGCGTCATTTTTTAGAAGTTCAGCTGTCTCGGTGACAAACATTTCCTGGGACGGCTCAGCGGCGAGCTCGACCTGTACGTCTTCCACGCGGGTCGTTTCTTCCACAATCTCCGTCACAACCGCTGTCACTTCCTCCTCCTCTCCTTGTACAGTCTCCTCCACCGTCACCTCCGCCTCGACTGCAGGAACAAAGATCTCTTCAGCCTGGGCCTGCGCCATCTCCTGGCGCTCTAACTCCTCCACCACCTCCTCCGTGACCTCGCTGACCCCTGTGACCTCCTCCGCGGTGACGGCAGCCTCAAGACCTGGGGCCTCTCGCGCCATCTCGAAGATCTCTTCCTCTTCCTGGATTTGGTTAACGTCTTCGAAAGTGTCCACTCTCTCCTTGTCATCGTGTTTTGAGAGCCTGTCCTCACCCTCCTCCCCTCCTCTCTCCACGACATCCTCCTCTCCTCCCTCCACGATGTCGTCATCATCCAAGTCTGTCACGATCTCGCTGTGAATAACAGTCTCCTCCGCCACGTGGTATCCAGCAGGCTGATCAAAACTTCTGGAAGTTTCTGTGACCTCGACCTTCTCAGCAAAAGTCAGAGACCCCGATTCTCCTCTTCTCTCAATCGTTTCAGAAACTTCTGTTCTACTGTGGACAACCTCAGACCTAGTCTCAGTCACTTTAGATGACCTGATCTCCGTGGAAGCTAGCTGCTCTGTGGTATAGGAAAACTCTTTCTCTTTTCTTTCCTCCTTCTCTTTCTCCTCCTCCTGCTCTTCGAGTACAAACTTATCCTTATCCTGTCCATTATCTGTAGCGCCCAGGCCAGTCCAAAAGAAGCGTTAAAAAAGAAGGCAGATGACCAGAGTATTAGTACACGGCCCCTCCCGGGGATCTAGGACCAGGCTAGAGACAGGCAGAACAAATCAAAGAAACCAAGGACAGTTTGTATCTGGATGGGCCAGAGGAGTCAATGAAACAAAGATTCAAGCTTCAGCTCAGGGGCTGTCAGCAGAAAAGAGTACATGAATCAATAAATAGGGGAAAAGGAAAAACTCTGAAAAAACAGCAAATCTCAATTCTCAACCATAATGATTACATAAAGAAATCTAACAGTCGCTAAACAAAAGTCAGTTACACTTAAAATGAGAAGTAGTTACTGAAAATGCACGAGAAAAATACACAGTATATCGCTAACTGAATACAGCTTGGGCCCTTTCACTGTTAGTTGTCTGAACTTTAAAGAAATAATGATGAAAATAATGAACTTAAAGCTTAGTAGGCATTCTGTGACACTGATATAATGTAATGGCAATAGTCGGCATGCTTGGAGCTTCCACATTAACTGACAAGTTCTTCCCCGCATCGAGGATCAAACATGCATAGGTTCTTTCCACAAACAAGTGGTAGCGGTGGCTGTTGAGGTGAAATTGTCGGGAAAACCCTAGAGAACTGTCAGTCGCAGTAATCATACAGGTTGTCGTGGTGAGCTGCACACAGACGATGGCGTGTCTTAGGGGATGTGCACACGACGCGCCATATCGGAGTCAGATGAAATCGATTGTGGAGACACGATTTTATTTAACATTAACATTATCATATTAAGTTTGAATTCCATCTTAGTCAAATGATGTCATGACTAATAACTTGGGCTGAGATGTAAAAGACACGAGATGAAACTTTATGATATCTGCTTCTACCTCTTGGTTCTCCGTCGTTATTGCCACCAAATAGTTCAATAATTGTCAGATGACATCACGAGGCATATGTCAAGTTGGGTTTTAACAGACGAACAATAAAACTTTCCGACGTCAGTTTATGTATAATTGTGCGGTTTCGTTTGAAAAAAGGAACAAAACAAAAGATGCCACTACACTAGCTGGTGCGGGGCAACTTTCGACAAAATCTCCCTCTAGTGTCTTCGCTCCCTCTGTACTGAGACATCCTACATAGATCTAGTGGCGTCGTGTGCACATCGACCATGATGACCGGAATGATGAAGGTGGGAGGAGGAAGATGATGATGAAGGTGGGAGGAGGAAGATGATGAAGGTGGGAGGAGGAAGATGATGAAGGTGGGAGGAGGAAGATGATGATGAAGGTGGGAGGAGGAAGATGATGAAGGTGGGAGGAGGAGGAAGATGATGATGAACGTGGAAGGAGGAAGATGACCGAGTATCTAGACTAAGGATGTGTTGGATGGACACAGCAGTGAAGGCACGCCACGAGATGGAGACAGTCACAGGGGGGGGGGGGGGGGTGAGGAGGTGTGTC
>JAUKPP010234238.1:0-22500 GCA_032273245.1 Phyllaplysia taylori | reverse complement strand
CGAAAATCTTTGATAGTTTAACCGCACATTTTGGTTTAGGATATTCTCTTCAGTGTCTGCTTTATTTTGCGGGAAGATTTCATGATCTAAAAGACCAACCCTACTCCACACAATGGGCGCTTTCTTCAGCCCGCAATATCCGCTCGTGATAGATCTTAGAGGGATGGATACCTGACCTCCTCTGTTTTCCGCCCTCCTCTCACCACTATCCCTCTCCCCTCCCTCTCTTTCTCTCTCTCTCTCTCTCTCTCTCTCTCTCTCTCTCTCTCTCTCGCTGTCAGTTTCTTTCCTTTTCGCTTTAAGTATTTCTATTTTTGCCTGTGTTTCTCTTTCGGGCTGTCTTTTCTCTCCTTTGACATCATCATCTCCCACTAGATCTCTGTATCTCCGCCATGCTACCAGTTTTACCACCCATAATTCCATTTCTCTGTCATTATCTCTTTCTCCATCTCTTCTCTCTCTCTCTCTCTCTCTCTCTCTCTCTCTCTTTCTCCCCAACCATCTTTTTTCACTGCATCATTCCTATCTCCGCCCAATTTTATCTATGAAGTTTCAGTCTCTTACATTTGTACCCGCAGGTGTTGAACTTAGAGGACAATTTTGTCCTGGAGCTCCGGGCTGACCAATTCCCCGCGACCAGCAGTCTAGAGCAGCTGTATCTCCAGCGGAACCCCTTGGCCGTTGTATCATCAGACGCTTTCAAGAACATGAACAATCTCAAAGTCCTTGACCTTGCTAACACACGTCTGGCTCGCCTTCCGGTCGCAGTTGGCATCCTGAGGCGGCTCGAGATCCTTGACCTTGGGAATATCCCCACGTTGGTGTGTACGTGCGTTGAGGCCAGGAGCATACAACAGTTGGTTCTCTCTCTGCCCCAGCTCTTGATTTTCGGAGATTGCGGGCAATCAAGTGTCTCATATTTCTTCACGAACCTAGCATGGCAGTGTCATGCGTAGTGATCTTGAGTCGAAAAATTAAACAAAGAGAACATTGCAATGCACCATTCAGCTTTGAAATCTTATATTTAAAATTGCTTGTCACATGTGTCATATTCGCTATTGAGAAAATAATGATTTCCTATGCGTTATTGTTCTGCTTGCTGCTAGTTTTTAAAGGTTTCGGAAAACAATACTCTACATTGGCCTCACACGAAGGTTACCAAAATACAATTAGATCTTGCAAGGGGCTCTCAGCATACTCCATTCGACTTGAGTAAGTTTCTCATTTAGATTATTTCTCTCTTGGGTTATACTTCTGATAGGTTGACCAGCGTATGTGGTGTAGTGGTTAGGCTCCTTGTCTGTCATGCAGAAGACCCAAGTTCGCTCAACGTGAGGAGGAGTATGTTGCGTCTTTCTGTTTGGATCCGTCCCTCTCAGCGCGGGTTGGCCCTGACAGAAAGGGTCGAAATAGCCCTTCCTTTCAATAACCCCAGAGTGTTGCAAAGGACGTAAAACTAGGCTAATTACAATAACCAAACCAAACTGATAAGCTTACGTTTCTTTCTTTCTTTTTAAAGTGATGTCTTTCAATTCCGACCCAATATTAGCACAGTAATTGTGGCAATTGTTAGCAGCGCCGATTCTTTTTTCAAAGGCCCAAATTTATCTGTTCAACTAAATAACAAAGACATAATTAGTTTTTTGTTCAAGGTAATTGTTGGTTTCTATTACGCAATGGATACTTTGTCTTCACCACAGTTATAACCGTAGATCGCGCTTAACTATTTTAAGTGTAACAAAATCCGTCCATTGTAAAATAATGAATGGTTTGTAAGACATGCCCCCCTACTGTCACATATTGTGCGTCGTTCTGATGTAGCTTTGAATTGAACAAAAGCCCAGAGCACGTTCTGTATTCTGGGATTGAAATCACGCTTTGCAGTTCCAGTTCCAGTCAGAAAAAGGGTATTGTGTTATTAAATTGCAGCTCCGCGTTACGGAATAGAAAAGATTAGACCTAATATCCCAGTTTCAGAGGTCATCGTATACTGAGTAAGCAAATTTGAGCAATATTCCTCTTCCACCCATTCGATCCTTACCTTCTGTTCAGATCTTCACGCAAACACACACACACACACACACACACACACACACACACACACACACACACACACACACACACACACACACACAGACACACACACACGCACACACATACACACACACACACACACACAAAGGTGCATGAGGAATTTTGTTCCCCGTGTAACTTAGCATTTAAACGTTTTTTTTTCTGGGACAACTGTCATGAAAGCATTGTCAAACTAAAATGACGTTTTTTGCTTCTGTTCTGTTCCCGCTTGGGTGTGTGATTGGGTACTGTAAACAATCAAATTTCAGCACCTTATGGAAGTAGAGGATCTTTTCCTCACTACGACTTGAAAGGGATATAAATAGGCTTTCGGGTCATACCAGTAACTCTGCATGGTAAAAAATGCGACTTTGGACCAATTTGGACTGGATACGCGACAGAATATTGCAATCCCCTTTCCGTTCTTTTCTATTCCCGCTCATGTAAAATCCCCAGTCACTATAACCGAAGGTCAGTCACGTCAAAGAGCACTTAAATTCATACACCCGATTGATACCATATGTAAGAAAATGTGCTCTCTGACGTAAATTAGTTACACAATATGTTTTCATATATAATTACTAGCTCTCAAGCATATCACAAGCTCTCAGTCACCTATTTATTTTCACAAGAAATAGCCCCGCGCACATTCTCACGACTGTTACAATGGACTTAAGTATTCCCAATAATTGCCCCTCCCCCCCTTCCCCCTTCCTCGACCTCCTCTCCTGGCACTACTCTGTGGCCGTATGCATCAAGCTAGGCACAAGATCTTACGAGTGCGAAGAACGCTACACCTAGGTGTTAATTTGTTTTTCGGCAGCACGAAACACTTGTAAGTCTACACAGTGCTTAAATTCTCTCCCAAACGATGCAAGTCGCCCCAAAACTTACGCTAGTGGGGAAGGAGTACAAAACAGACTTACATCGCGAGTAGCGCCAACTTTTCATGCATGTCAAATATTAGTAAAAAATACACTTAGGTGTAGCTACGACCTACTAGCCGTTACGACCTGCTAAGTCTACGAGTGTTTCACGCATAAGGCCACTGCTCTGGAAGCTCTGCACAATGAAGCGAGTCGGTCCTCCTCTGTCCTCGATCAAACCTTGTCAGCAGTCAGCAGTGCTTTTTTACCCAACGTCAAGTGGTCCTAGATAGCCCCACCTGGGGGGAGACAACAAAACCCATCACCGGTCACCCGAGCCGCAAGTCTTGAAATAGAGGTAGGTCCTATTCGAATGAATCATTTTGGATATTAATACCGTCTTGAATCATCATCCACAAACCAAGTTAAGACCCATACTTTGCAAAGAACATAATATAAACCAAAAAGGTTCTCTTGTTTTTTGTTACCTTTTTGGTTTAAGAATAAAAGTGCCGTTATTCAAGCATATTTTTATTGCCATTATATCTCTCTGGCTGAAGGTTAAAAAACATCTAATCTATTCTTTATTAAGTTGGTAGGTTCGAAAAACATAATATTATAATTTATTGTTTAAGTTGTTGTTTCAATTGAATGTAGGGCTGTAACACTGGGGAAAGTCGGGGTAGAAGGCCTTTGAATAAGATTTTGATAAGGTCCAGTATTTCGGCAAAAAATTACTGTTATAGAAAAAACCCAAACATGACAATTTATTTAATAATCGGGACTTTTCAGGTTTATCTATGTTTGCATCCGAATGTTTCCTTAAGGTCTCTTTGCCGTGGTCAGACCAAAACCAACGCTCTTCTCTCTCTTCTAGTATTTCTAAAGAGGCGGATGAGACAGAACTATTGCCACCAGAAATCTCACAAGCTCTGAATAGCTCGATCTACCAGACGACTCAACCGTTTCCACCAGCTCTTCGTTGCCACGTCTTGTTGGTTTTCGGCATTAATTGATCAGCAAGTCACTCGACACTGCTCGTGACGTCAGCCCAACCGTTGTCCTGGCTTGACAAAGCAATGACAAAAATAAAATCTTGTTATTCAAATTCCTTACTCCCAAGGGTGGCAGGAAAGGCTCTTCCAGTCATGGATACGCGCCAGTGTGCAGAGGCAATAAAGCGCGAATTGTGTTGACTTCTGCTGCAAGTACGGCAGCCATTTGCTACTTCGACAAATCTGAGCGCGAGGAGAGATTTTGTGTTACCTAATTAATCCTGGGATTTCTGGACCGCGGTGACTGTATGTAGATCATGCTGGAGATTTTTACCCCGTCCCAATAATTATCTAAAAGGGGACGAAGGGCGACAATTCTTTTATTAATAAGATTCAACCTCTCTGCGGTGGGATCATTGCGCGGCGCCAAACCATAGTGGAGATTTATGTGTTCAGGTAGGTTAACAGAAGCATAATTGATTATGAGTTCATACCTAATACGTTTAAAATAGCTATAAATTTGCTATGATTTTTTATCCTTACTATTTTCATCACCATCTTATTATTTTTTTGTTAAGTTTACTATTGCGATCAGTGTTAGAATTATAGTCATCCTCCTCCTGCTCTTTCTCCCCCCTCCCCATCCTTCTCCTTCTCCTCCTCCTCCTCCTCATCCTCATCACCATAAGTAGCAGAAGTAGAAGTACGAGTAGTGTAGTAAAGTGTACGCAGCCTGCTTTTGGGCTGGGGATATGCCCTATATATAAATGTAATAATATTATCAATAATTATCATTGATATCACAAATATTGACCGTGAGTCGTTTGCAACGTGTTTTTTCTTTTATCTAGTCGGCTTTGAATCAAGATTTTTCAGTCAATAGTAACTAGAGTGTTTTCGCTGCTGACTTGTTTTAACCGTCACCCGCTATAGACATATATTAGCGTTAGATAATCTAAATATCCACCTGGTTGTTTCTAGTAGGGTGGCACGTGTTCAGTTAACTTTTGACACCCATTAGGATTCACGATCACGGCAATGAACATGCTCAGAAGACAGGAATGAGGAAGATTTAGATAACACACCAGTATGATTTGTCGATTTGTGGGATGTTCCAAGAAGAGCATACCGCTGCTATTATTATGACGTCTGATACCAAAACCCTTGTCATGATAACATATCCACCAAAAATGTAAAAGCGGATAGGTCAAAGTAGGTCAGCTGTTGTGGGGAAATCTTTAAGAAGTACCACAAGTTGCTTCATATTGTATCTCGTTATCCATAAAGGCTTCTCTGCTAGCAAAGTAGCCCTTGGTATTAGTTGACTTACGAAGCCACTCCTGTTGGCAGGGACGAGTGGATGTTACAATGACAGCAATGAAGTCAAGAGCCCTCTTTACAAGTTAAATTTCATTCGTCCCGGATACTAACAGGTAGATCGTGTTTGCCTTTCTACCGCATGCTCCTTGAACAGGAAATCTCATCATAATGTGTTGACATGAAGGTAATGTTGGCTTTGTTTTCCCCTGACTTCTTCATCATGTTTTATTATCATCTAATGGTAGAAAAGACAGTTGACACATTTTGGATGTTGTTATTTTGTGGCATCCGTCTACGTAAATGAAGGAAAAATTTATTCAGCTTGACTCAAGTAAGTTAGCCTACTCAATTTCTCGTATGTTATACATACGCCTAGTGCCTGTTTTTACTTTAATAATTATTGATAAATCATTCACAGTTATACCTCCAAAACAGATGAAAAGGTTAAGATCATTAAAGATGTCTTTCCCATCACTGAGACCATTTATTGTTATTCTCTTTCGGTTGTCTTTTAAGGTGATGATCCTAGAAAAATCTTTTTGTAACGGAATAAATGGAACTCGCCCCTTCTTGGGCCATAACGTCAATACAACGTACTGGTGTAACGAAGGGAAGGACTAATAGGATAATTAGAAGGCCTAAAGCAATAGAATTAGTTGTTAAAACTGTTTTAAATGAGAACAATGTTTGTTCATCTCTGACTTAGTCTTTCACGAAAATCAATTTACATTTACCTTTAGAAACACCAAACGTAAGGTTGTTTGATATGGAGTTATCAAATTGATGATGTCCCGTTTTGATTTAGTGGAATCAACGAAAATCACCATATCCACCTGTTGCTATAGACAGATCTCTGTTTGTGAAGGAATTCCCATGAGCAGTTTCTGTAAAAACATTTAAAAGGTTTATGGTGCTTTTCTTATTGTGTTCAGTTAGGAATTCCCTCAGCACTGCAGGTTGCGATCTGCTCTATAAACGCACAATTAGGTTGACAAATTTGAACTGGTCATTAATTTTTGTGATTCGAAACAGGAAAAAGTTACTGTCAAACAGTGCTGGAATAACGTGTATGTGTGTGAGTGTGTGTGTGTGTGTGTGGGGGGGGGGGGGGGTGCTCTTAGGTGGGTAGAAAGAGAATAGAGGGACGAGAAAGAAAAAGAAGTCAATAGAAAATCTGAAAGAAAGAAAGAAGAGAGGGGGAAAGAGAGAGGGAGAGAGAGAGAGAGACAGATGGGGAGGGAGAGAGAGAGAGAGAGAGAGAGAGAGAGAGAGAGAGAGAGAGAGTAAGGAGGGGGGGGGGGGGAGGGTGCAGGGAGAGAAGCTAAATTATGTCCAGAATTTGGACTAAAAGCATGGCGGGCACTTCTCGCGTTGGTGGTAACAAAAGAGATATTATTTCCGGTCTCTTCTAAGTGGGCGCGTCTTGTTCCGGCGGCTTCTCTTCGTGTCTCGTGTATTCGCTAATGCATTGGGTAAAACCGCGAGCTTCCCAGTGCAACAACGCAAATTAAAGGGGAATCAAAGTAAAAGGATGAAAGAAACATAAAAGAAAGAAAAGAAGAAAAGGAAGGAAGACAGAGAGAAAAAGAGAGAGGAGAAAAGAGAAAAGGAAAAGAAAAAAAAGAGAAAGAGAGAAAAGAGAGAAGAAAAAGAAGAAGAAGAAGAAGAGAGAGAGAGAGAGAGAGAGAGAGAGAGAGAGAGAGAGAGAGAGAGAGGAAGAGTGAGAGAACGAAAAAGAAGGGAGGAGGAAGAAAAAGGAAAGAGAGTAGTTTAATAATATCCAAAATCTGTTGTAAAATCATGATAGCCACTAATTTATATATTTGACCTCAGCAAAATAAACATAATAATAATATCAATGTACAAACTATTTTCTTCTCTGCGTGGGCGCTCCTTTGTCTGGCGCCTCTTCATGTTTCACGTGTCCACTGACATCTCGGGTCAGCCTGAGATCAGGTTGAGGTCATGGCGAACCAGTGAGGCGTACACGGTGTTGTCCCGTGGCGAGATCCACCGAGTTATTGTAGTCTTTGTCTATGGTCAGCCACGTGGAAGCAAGAGTCACAGAAACAGAGAAACGCATTCCAGCCCACCGGCGTCAGAGCTGTACCGAAACTGATTTTCATTCAATCTCCTCTGAGGGTATTTTTCTGCTCGGTTAGGACATGGGTTGGCCTTGAGAAGCCAATATCGTAGACAGTATTGATCGGCCATTAAAGAAACCATTGAACTATTTTCAAGACGTTGTAATGCCCAACTGGCTATCTGTCTATTATGGGCCCACCTATACGTACGTTGTCTATCATCCTGTCATACCGTCAGTCTATCAGCCTTTTAAACTGTTTCTTCATACCCTCTTATCTTTTGCTTATCAGGCTATCAAAGCTTAGAGCTCTAGAATTATTTATTCAATACACGTATTTTCTTAACTAAACCCCTCTTGTGAAGTGTTGAGAAACTAGCCTTTTAGATAAAACCCAATCCAAAGTAAAACAACAATAAGAACAACAGCAACAACAACAACAACAACAAACAAACAAGAACCAAGAAACACAGGAACAAGGAACAGGAAAAAAGAAGCCGAACTATGCTAGTACGTCGACTCATCACTGTCACCACTACCTTTTTTCTCTCTTCCCAGATCTACCATTAATCCAATAGAAAATAACGACTAGTTTCAAAAGACCGAGAAGATGGACCCAGCGTCTTATGCGCGGTACCACGGTATCCAGGGAGAGGCCAGCAAAGTGACCGTCACCAGGATGGCGTGTGGCGAACTGCAGTACCGGAGGGTGGTCGACACATACAGGTACACTGTCCATATCTGTTGTTTGTTTGGCCTTACGCCCCTTGCAACAGCGTAAAGTTATTTAGGAGACCGCCACCCAGATGGCGTGTGAGGAACTGCAGCACCGGAGAGTGGTCGATACGTCCAGGTCTACACTGTCCACATCTGTTGTTCGCTGGTTTGATTGGATAGTTTTATGACCCGGAGTGAGGGCAATACCAGCAGGTACATTGTCACAGGCGATTTTATTGTATGGTTGTATGCCCTTGCATCACTGCAAGGTTATTTGACTAAAGGCTGGCTACTTTAATCTTGGCTGTGATCTGGAATGAAAGTAACATCAACCACTGAACTTACTGCCTGAGATTAGCGTATTATACATACAGGACATCTTATTATCATTGTTGTCTTCACAATTGTAAAACTCTTTGGAATGTGTTTTATCTACATTCATGTATTTAATGCGCACATGTGTTTTCTCGATATTTGCAAATGTCAACGCAAGCAAATTTGAAATAGAACATTCAAACTGTAATTCTTAATGCAAAGTTATTTCTCTCAAAAACTCAATATTGCTTGATAACCTCTGCTAGAATTAAGATATATCCATAAAACACAACAATTGCCACCGCCAACACCAAGATTTGCTATAAAGACTACAATGACCAAAGGAAGAAATGATAAAACAATACATATAGTAAAGATTGTCCATTTCCTTTGCAGACGAGATATGCAGTCTACGGTCACCAACATCCGGAGAGAGCAGGGGAAGCTGCGTCGGAGCATGCGCGGATATCGTCGGAAACTGAAAGAATCTGCACTGCCACATGGACCAGTGAAGAAAATATCAGGTCGCAAAAAGGAGGAAGAGATCGATGAGGAATTGAACTACTCTAAAGCAGTCAATGACGCCGCTCTCTACGGCGGTTTGTCAGCACCACCGGTCATCCAACATTTTCATGAACCTACCGTCTCTTTTGTTAGTATTGACCCCCAGCCTTTGAGGGGACATTCGGAACTTCCCAAGATCCTAGACAATAGAGAAAGGCGTGAGGACGAAGGCTGGGAAGGTGAGGAGTTTGTAACTGTGCATAATATCGACAGAGCTAAGAGAAGTGTTATTGAGAATGTGGGGAGGACTGCTCGGTGGGGTTCTGGGAAGATTGGGGACGCGTCGACATCAAAACGTATTGTTGGGGAGACTGAGGAAGACACATACTCCCTTTTATCCGACAGCTCCGAAGACGAGGTTGACGATAAAGAGAAAGAGGAGGACATCGATGTTGTTATTTTCAAGCATGGCAGATTTCTGAAACAGGTTGGCCCCGGATCACTTGTTCGAACGAAAAGCTCTGCTTATCTAAAATCTATGCCAACTCCCGATGATAAAACCACAGAAGAAACTGAACTGGCGCTTGACGGTTCTGGAGAACACAATTCACATGCGCTTCTTGACAGTATAGAAGGTGTGGAAAAAACTGATTCTTTGCAGGTCCCATCTTTAGGAAATGTTCCTCATAGTGAATATGACAATAGTGTCTCTGGTAGCCTTGACCCATCTTTATTGCCTGCACATAAAGTCCCAGAAGCGAAATCGGACGAGCCCGTGACACTCGTTGTTCAGAGGGAAGCTACAGATCTGAAAGTTTTAGAAAGAAAAAGGAAACTTCAGAAGAAAAAAACCGGTGGCATTTCTTTTGGAGATCTTGTGAAATTTCAGCACGGATCAAACACGAAGAAGCTGTTTGCTCTTGTTGACCGATTGGCAGAAAAGAATGGACTTGGTGAGATGAGGGAGGAGCATGGCCCCACTTTTGCCCGAGATCCTCGTGAGAATGCAGCTCTGAAGAGACGAAAATTGGCTCAGGATAACAACGGTCCGACTCCTAACTCCATCACAACGTATGGCTCGGTTTTCTACACAATGAAATTCGGATATGTCTCAGATGTTGCAGACGGGAATGAAAGTAGTAGGTCTGCCGTAGGTAGCAACACACCAATGCCAGATAGCAACAAAATGGAGAGCTTAAAATTGAAATCGTCACAGTTGTCCCCAAGTGTATACAAACCCCAGTCTGAATACTCAAACTACTCATTTGACGCTCCTACTTCTGCGTTATCGACAGACTTTTCTTTTCTCAATGTGCAGAGTTCGGATCACCACGATGGTCGAGCGCTGTATCTCTCCGAACCAAACAAAGGGCATCTGATTCGAGCTGACGACACGCGAGAAACTGACAATCAGGCGCAGATGATAGATAAGGTGTGGGCAACGAACAATCCAGCTGTTCCAACACTCAGTAACAGGCAGGGGCTGGAAAGAAAAGTGAGGAAAGCGAGTATTCTAGAAGCCAGTCAATTTGTGACTGACGCCAAAGCGTCCAGACGGCGGATGTCCCGCGCAGAACCAGCTCTAATGCCGAAGGATGTCTACGCCAAGAGGGAGAGGGACATCTTCAGGAAGAGAGGGTCCACAAAGCTTGACCATCTTCCAACAATGCATCAGCAAATGGCAGACGAGCGGGCAATGCCGTGGTCCTCAGCTTTTAGTCGGATCAAAATGGTACACACGCTGGCCGACCTCACCCACATTTTGTGATATCTTAGTTCTACGATTCCAAAAGAAAAATTCTGAGCCTGATCAAGTCGCCAGGTGTGTTGCGCTTGTTTACATCTGTACTTAAAACTATTATAGGCATACTTTTGTTACTGTGTTTATAAAAAAAAAAAAAACTCCAGCTAAGGTATACGACGGTTATGAACTGCTAAATCCTGTATGCTGTCACCACGAGAGGCGCCTGCATGGAAAGACAAAACGACCAGTTGCGTACTGAAACTGACAGACTGAATAATATGCTACCCTTGATTTTTGTGTTGAGAGGACGTCCGGGTACATTTGAGCATACCTCAGTCTTCAAACTTCGAAGCCCAGTGAAGAGATATGGGAACGATATCATTGTCGTCAGAAGACTTTTTAGAAATACAAATCAAATCCAATGATACAGTTTTAGAAAGATATGGGACAAAAAGAGGCTGTCCCGTGATCTCAGAGAAATATTTCTCCAAAGTTCTATAAAGCTGATTATTATTTATCCATGCAAACGTGTTTCCTTAGTTCTTTCAGCTTGTTAATTTTGGTTCTATGTTGCTAAAACAGCCAAGAATGCTGGTGCTAAATAGGTAACTATTAACTTGGTTCTACGCCCATTGTGACAGCAAGACTATAAGGTGACTGTAGATACGAAAATTATCTCACAACCCTTCAAGGAATAAAGGCTAAAACAGCAAAAGATCCTGATGCTTGTATAAACAACTAAGTTTCAAAGAATGCAATGCTTTAACTTTAGCTCTAGCTTTGGCTTAACGTCCCTTGCAACACTGTAAGGTCAGTTAAGGGACGGGCGACTTCGACCATGCCTGTCAGGGCCAACCGCGGCTGAGAGGGACATTGTTCCAGCAGAAAAACGGAGATATGCTCGATCAAACAAACTGCCCCACGCGGGCCTTGAACTCACGTCCTCTGCGTGATAGACGAAGCGCGTAAACACTACACCACAGACGCTGGTTAACGCATTCTATTCATGCCTTGAGGCGGAAGTTTTATCATTCTATCTTAGACCCCCGCCCCCCTGCCCCCCGTTCTCCGCAAAAACAGTCTTGGGCATTATATTAACACTAGTACTTAAATATTGATTTTCAGTGTTGTGACTTTTTGACTATACAACAAATGACACCCGGGGTGGGGGTGGGGGTGGGGGTTAAAGGCGGGGGTGAGGGGGGGGGGGGGTTGGGGGAGGGGGCAGAAGAATAGCTACGAATTTCAATCCTATGAACGTCTCGGTGGGTTGGTCGAACAGTTCAGGCGTATAATATTATTCCTAAGGGTCTTTAGTTTTCATTTAGTTTTGAATAAGGTGGAGATCCTTTTGACAAGAGGGAAAGAATGGGGAAATTGTATCTCTGGACAAGGAAGTGATAAACTTCGTTTTCTTTCAGTATTGGACTGAAAGGATGTAAAACTATAACAGAGAGTGCATATCCAGGGATCCGCGTGAATTCAACAGACAGAGATGATACGTGTAGATATGAATTAAATACGTAGAAATAGAGTACTGATCACACACAACCAAGGCATGATGTTTGATGAGATATTTATCATGGCTGATTATAGATTATTGTCAAATATGCCCAGATTGAGTGTGATCTGTGCCCTATTTTTCACTGTATGGATTACGCTGTTTAAGTCAAGCAGAATCTGGCATTCACCTCGTAGCATACAGAGCATTTATTTCCAAAGAGATTGATACCAAATTTGCAGTTGTACTATTGACATGATCAAATTTTTTTTTTAAATAATTGAGCCGAAAAGCCAAGTGTCAAAACTGAGGTGTCCACCATACGTAATGTGATGTTCCTTTTTGTAGCACGTCTGTATGTTGTTGTTTGCCTGCACAGTTGTTGCTCAGAACTTTTGGCTCTTGCTATTTGGTGTCACTTTTGTCTAACACAAAAATATCAAAGCCATGATCGAAGCAATATACAATTGAAGCATTAATTTTTCAGGCTTGTAATCTCCATATTTTGCGGTTTCACTTTTTATTCTTAACAGAGAGCTGAAGTTTACATCTTTAAGTTAAGTGGAAAAGTATCAAATTGATCGCAAGTCGTTACAAAGCTAAAAAATAGGCAAACAATAAGAGTGTAGAAATTTCGTCAGCAAGCAACAACATGGACATTTTCATGATAACCAATAGAAAACGTGCAGTAGTGCCTGGTCTAGAAGGGCACAAATTTGGAAATTTGGGCACGTTAAACTTTCGACTCACAAAGACAATGAGCTCTCCAAAAGTTTTATTGTCAATGATCCAACACTCCAACATTGGTATCAAACTCTTCAGAAAATAATACTATTATAGGCAGTGTAGTCAGATTGCCCTTTGATGAAAGCTCACCTTGTGACTGATTGAAAACGTTGTGTAGCCTATATTATTTTCCTTTCTCCGAAAGCATAAGTCAGCACAAGGTTTAAATGTAACCACTCACTCGAGAACAGTCACGGTTTGTCGCATGCGTAAAAAGAAATTAAACCATACTTTTTATCGGATCCATCTACATTTTCACATTAGCGAGCTATACCTACTGGATATTACAAGGTTCATCAAGTAACATCCACCTGACATAGGTCACAAATTTGATCAATTCCATATATCCGATTTAACAAAGTCATGGAGTTGTGTGTGTTTTTTGTATTCCATTCTGACTTTGCTAAATTCTAAACAGTGGTGAAAATTGCGACAATCGTCGTAACTGTAAGATTTTCTAGTGCTTAACCAGGACACCCAAACAACTTCTTCTTCAGTCAGAGATGGCCATGGAAGTATTCTACATAGACACGTTTTTACCTATGTGCGTTTGTTGTCGTGGACAAGCAGGTTGGATCTAGATCAGCTGTATTCGAGTGGGGCGTGCACTGTGAAAAAGAGCCTGTTTGGCCGTCCTATTTAAGCACTTGTAGCTCATATGGTTGTTGATTGTATCAGCTTTTAAAATTTATTTAGTTTCAGATCTTTGTGGGTCGATTTGATATGGAAAAAACTGAACGCAATTTTTTTTTTATATCAGATGCAAGGAATGTATTCTATCTGTGACCTGTGCCAGGTGGATTTTACTCAATAAATGCTTGTAAAAATCAATCTAGCACTGCTTACTCATAAAATGGATTCTTTGCATGTGATAGAAAAAAGTTCTGTTTTTTTACTTTCCTCTTGGCATGCAAGTTTCGATGACAAACAGTAAAAAGTAAATAATCAATTGTCAGTTTAAATCTTGAACCTTGCTTTAGCTATGTAAAATTTGTAAAATGTTTAGTCACCTCACGTTCGGAATCTGATGAACAGAAAATACAGATGTTTTTGTTATGTTGTAACAACAGAAGGACAATAGTTTAAAGAATGCATTGTATTTGTTCATGTGCTCTGATACCTCCTAGAAGCGCATGGAAACGATGTTATATTTCCTTTACAATATGTGCCTTACAATCCATCCATTAGCCAATGACGTTGTTAGCTGGCAAGCTGCCTCCATCCAACCTCTGAAGAATCGACTGGTATAGGTTATCTAGAAGGGGCATGGACCACAGTTTTTGTTGAGGAGTGGTGTTTACTATCAGGTAATTTGGCATAATGGAGCTATACGGACTCCAGCTTGCTCCGCCTTTCGGTAAAGGGAATGTTGGGTTTCCGGTCTTGGCAAAGTTGGTCCACATCTCCATCACTTGTTGCGAGACTATGACGTCGGTGGCATCTGCTGGGCCATATCCCATATCAATAAAAGACTGGAGTTGCACGTCAAATACGAAAAGGAGGTCTTCGCCATGTAGGGCGGACATCCACTTCGGAGATATGTTGAAGCTGGATCTATGATTATACTGGTACAGATAATGTTTCTTGTCTGCAGCAACGCGGGAAAGGTCATTCAGTTCGACAATTATTGGAGCAACGTATCCAAATGCGTTAATCGCGTCTAACGATTGTCTTTGTAAGACATCATTGCTCGTCCCTCCTATCAGAAATCGGGATTTTAATAACTGAAGAACATACTCCTTATCACGTTTGGTAAATTGTTTGAGCTGAGACGATATAATGTCATGTGCCACTTCCATTGTGATCGGTTTCGGAGGTTTTTCCATAAATTGTGGAACATTTCGCCCTATTTCATCTGTAATAAAACCTCGTATTGTGTCGACGTGATTGACGTGTCCTCGAGCAAGCAGAGATTCAGGGAAGTCCGGCAAGAAGCCGTACGTTGTTTCAACGCGAGGACCCATGACGATACCGGTATCAAGTGCTTTAGTGACAGCGATAGAAACATTCAGTAACATGCCGGCGTCTACTTTTTGAAGGCAAGACAAGAGTTCAGATGAATCACCCCGGTCATTGCATTGAACTGCAGCACTAATCAACCTCAGTGTCGTTCTAGGGGAGACTTCATTTCCCGGGTATTGCAACGCCCAAGGGGAAAGAGAAACCCCACTCTGCATGATAGCTCTCTGGAACAATCCCTTAGCTAATGGGGAGAACATTAGGAGGGAGGCACTAGAAGCCCCAGTACTCTCTCCAAAGATGGTCACTTGTTTCGGATCGCCACCAAAAGCAGCAATATTGTCCTGTACCCATTGTAGAGCAGCGACTTGGTCCATCATTCCGTAATTTCCCGGCATAACATCGTCCTCCGTAGACAAGAAACCGAAGAGATCGAGTCTGTAGTTGATTGTAACAAGGACAACATTTTTGGTAGCTAGTGATGTAGCGTCGTATTGAGATCCAGCACCGATGGTATATCCTCCTCCATGTATCCACACCATCACCGACAGTGGACCTGTTGCATTTGGTAAAGCTGGCGAGTAAACATTTAAGTACAAACAATCCTCGCCCCTCGTTGTCGGAAGATTTCCGTTCACCCAAGTCGCTTCTGGTATGACCTGTTGCATACACTCATTGCCAAAGAGAAAGGCATCCCTCACTCGATTCCACTTGTTTGGACCTGCAGGAGGTTTGAAGCGAAGTGGCCCTGCAAGAGAAACATGGTTTACTTTTGATCCCGTTGTACTATGATATTGAGTTTACTCTAGCAAAGTCTCATATGGAAACTTAATCTAGATCAAGAGGCTGTAGCCCTATTTTGAAAGTGAAGTGAGTGAAGGATGGTCTGATAAATTTAATGACAATTTATGAGTAAGAGTTTGAGAAATTGATAACTGTTTTAATGTAAAGTGTCTCTTGTTTTAGTGCATGTGCACTTGGTGTTTGCTTGGTTGCAACAAAGAGCCCTTCAATAGGCGGGATCTCAACCTTTGAAAAGCCACCTCTTCTTGAGCAGGATGCAGGGAGTTCGAAAAGGGCTGACAAAAACAACCCAAGGCAGATCCATGGGATTTGAATAGACCAACTACGTTCCGATGCAGGAGCGTCTTCACTTAGCCCCAGACGCCTAAAGTACCCGTGATAAGACATTATGAGAATGGTTGGATAGGGATAGCATGTTAACTTCTAAAGAAGAGTTTGCATGGGTTGAAGAGATAGATAGATGGATAGATAGATAGGTAGATAGACAAACAGACAGATAGATAGATAGATAGATAGATAGGTAGATAGATAGATAGATAGATAGATAGATAGATATATAGGTAGATAGATAGATAGATAGATAGATAGATAGATAGATAGATAGATAGATAGATAGAGTGGGTGTTGCTTTGACCTAGATATTAAAAGAGAAATGCATTGTTTCACAAATTGCGTCAGCCCTACGCTGGTGCTTTATGATCCTGGATTATGTTATATCCTGTGTGAAATGGCATGCTTATTCAATCACAACCGGCGAAAGAGGTAAATATTTAAGGGATGTAACAAAGAAGAATTCTACTAAATACTCGTACATATTCCATTTCCTTTTGATGTATTATATTTGAAAAATACAAGGTGTTTGAAGGGGTCTATGGAGCTCAGGCATACAATTGATAGTAATGGCATGTCCTCGGGTCAGTGCATAAGAGTAGTGAAGGCGTGTATATGTTCAGTTCTACTATCGTTATTTATTTCTGCGGGGATATAATAATGATTCCTCTCCTGATATATTAAAAAATTTACGACCGAAAGGCTGGGATAAAATTTTGTTTACGACAACGTTTTCGTCTCTTGTCTGGTGTGCAACGCAGTGATTGGTAAATGTACACGTTTCTTCAGGAGCCATAGTAAACACGCTACCAACACTTTCAAGCAATTCCTTACTACATCGAGTTCCGAATAAAAAAAAAGATCACTTTAGAATAATAGATCTTTAATTTCAGCCCTTCATTGACAAGATGACGTAAAAAAACCGAATATACAAGAGCCCGTAAGTCATAAGCAGAACTGAGTTTTCAAGAGAAGCAATTCTATTCTGATTATCGTTAGATGTGAGGACACTGAGTGTAGAATCATCTTCTACTTCTAGCCAATAATGATGTCCTTGGGCACTTCGCTCCCATCAAGAGTCCGGAGAAATGTATGATAAAAGTCAGTCGGCCGAGACCTGGTCCAAAGTTTCAACTCCGAGACCGGTTTTATGAAGAGGTAATTGGGGGAAGCTTGGGTGTAAGGGCTCCACAAGGCACTTCCATTGGTCGTAGTTAATTTCGGGATACCGGTCTTGGCAAAGTTGGTCCACATTTCCATCATTTGTTGAGAAACCGAGATGTCTGCCGGGCCCTTAGGACCAAGCCCTGTACCCACAAATGTAATATTGAATACGAAAGGTATTTCTTCTCCATGTATAGCTGACATCCATTTCGGATACGGACTGAGGCTAGGCTTATGGTTAAATTCATACAAGTAATGTTTCCTTTCAGTGACTCTGTGGACAACATGGTTTAGTTCCAGAATGGTCGGAGCAATGAAAGCAAAGGAATCAGTAGCATCTAGCGATTGCCTTCGTAACACGTCACTGCTGGCGCCTTCTGTGAGAAATGTTGTCGTTAATGATTGGACGAGCTGCTCTCTCTCAAGCTCAGTAAACTGATTTAGCCGCAATAATAACGCTCCTTTCGCAACTTCCATTGTCATGGGTTTGGGCGGATTTCCGGGGGGAGATGTGAGGTAAACACCCAGTTCATCACTGTTGAAGCCATGAATGGTATCCACGTGGTTTATATGTCCTCGAGAAAGAAGAGTGGAAGGCGAATCGGGCAGAAACCCGTATGTTTTCTCAACTCTAGGGGCCATAATAATCCCAGCATCAAGTGCCGCTGTGACCGCCACAGAAACATTTATTAACATCTGGCCATCAACATTCTGCAGGCAAGTCAGGAGCTCAGTAGAATTGTCTAGATCATTACACTGAGCTGCTACACTGATCCGCCTGGACACCATCCGGGGAGAGACTCGATTCCCGGGGAATGCGACAGCCCAGGGAGACAGAGAAACACCACTTTGCATGATAGCACGCTGGAACAACCCCTTAGCTAAAGGAGATATAGTGAGAAGGGAAACACTTCCTGACCCCGCACTCTGTCCAAAGATGGTCACTTGTTTCGGATCGCCACCAAAAGCAGCAATGTTGTCCTGTGCCCATTGTAGAGCAGCGACTTGGTCCATCATTCCGTAATTTCCCGGCATCACATCATCCTCCGTAGACAAGAAACCGAAGAGATCGAGTCTGTAGTTGATTGTAACAAGGACAACACCTTTGGTAGCTAGTGATGTGACGTCGAACATTGAACCTGAGCCAACGTAGTATCCTCCTCCATGTATCCAGACCATCACTGGTAGTGGTCCTTGAGCCGTTCCTTGAGTTGGCGTGTAGACATTTAGGTACAAACAGTCTTCACTCCTTGTCGGGCGTATCTTATCACCATTTATAATGGAGTATTCAGGTATATCATGCTGCATGCACTCGTTTCCAAAGCGAAGAGCATCTCTGACTCCATCCCACTTGCTAGGGTTGACAGGGGCTTTGAAACGTAACGATCCTGGAAGAGAACACGAATGTTGTCAGAAAAAAGTGGCGCTATCGGAAGGCAATTAGATAAAAGAAATAATCAGTAATACACATGTGAAGTTTATCGTTGCCAACAATAGTGACATTAACACTTTAATAGACTTTGATAAATTCATGGTAATCCCTTGAAAATTCTTGGAGCATGAATAATTATCTATTGCCATTTTAACTTCACGTGCTGCCCTTCTATAAATTTAGCAGCATGGTGTGCATCAATCAAGGGCCCGGCACTTTTATGGACATCCTGTAGATCGGTGTGCAACTGCCAATAGTGCATTTTTTAGATCGGTGAGAAAAGTTATAGTTTAGTGACTTTCATTTTCTCCGCGGCCAAAGTTCTGATGGGTGTAACTTTGGCGATAATGTAATACAGACAGAGCTTAAGCAAAATATAATATTATTTTGTAATTATTCATTTCCCTTTTTTGTGTTTCGGAATAAAATTTTTTTCGTCTAGACATCATTATTCGTTTTTTGTTGTTCTTTTGTTAAAAGCAAATCATTGTCATTTAATTCGTGCGACCTCTTCCAGGATCATTCGTTGTATCGATTTCAAATGAGTGTTCTCCGTGAGAAGGGGATGTAACCATTGGTCTGAACTTAATGCACGGTACGAGCTCTGCAGTAAAGTTGTTTCCCTGTTACTACGACAGGATAGCCTAATTCCTTGTGGGATTCAGCCAAGACAGGGAGGGTAAAGGTTGACCAGTCTCGGCTCAATGGGATAATATATCCTTTCATCTAAATTCAGATAGAGAAAATACTCGGATAAGCATAGCCGGCCATAATGCCCATAGAAGTTTCGTTTGGTTCTCAGTTTTACAACCTCATATTTCGAACCTTTCCTGTCAGGCCCAATCCGGCAGAGAGGGGTGGACTTAAACAGAAAAACATAATTCCTCGTAAACGATTGGGAATCGAAATCGGGGCTTCTTGAAACCACTACATGAAGGAGAACTAAGACCTATTCAGTCGAGACAGAGAGCTTATAAACGAAGCTTCTAGACGCGATTTGGACATTACAGTCAATTGCGGATAACAAAGGAAAATGAGGCAAGTATGAATGGGGATCAGCACTTGGTTATTGCCATCTTTGGCCATGTTTGCAATGTAGTGTTCTCATGGGCCGTTTCACCTCTTAAAACACAGACTCTCTGGTTGAAGTAGCTTTGCGAGTAGAGGACATCGATAGGAAAACATGGCACTGGGAAGGGATAATACAGCGTGGTCATCTAAAAGATAAATGTTCTTTTTGTGAATCACGCGTTCAAATAGATGGAAATTGCTCCCTGATAAAATATTTAATTACTTCATATTATGGATACCGTGCGGAGATCTTTAGACTTTCAGCAGCCGATTTTGTAGCTTGTTCAAACATACGATATTCCCACTGATAAACAATTCTACTTTTTAGACACCTATTCTAGGCTTAAAATTTTAGTTTGAAATCTATTACCCCGTATATCGACATGCAGACTATTCAATGCATATGTTCCAGGAGTCATCATAAAGACTGTACTGACCATTTATGCAACATGATGCCATGTCCAAATTTTAAGAACGAAAAATGTATTTTCAGTAATGGATCTTTAATTTCATTCCTTCATCAACAACACATTGTAGAAAACGACTACAACAACCCGAAAGCTAAAAAGCCGCACTTTGTTTTCAAAAGAAAAAAGATCATATTCTGATTATCATAAGACGTGAAGGTTTGACTGTAGAATCATCTACTACTCCTAGCCAATGATGATGTCCTTGGGCACTTCACTCCCATCAAGAGTCCGGAGAAATGTATGATAAAAGTCAGTCGGACGAGACATGGTCCAAAGTTTCAACTCCGAGACCGGTTTTATGAAGAGGTAATTGGGGGAAGCTTGGGTGTAAGAGCTCCACAAGGCATTTCCGTTGGTCGTAGTTGAGGTCGGGATTCCGGTCTTGGCAAAGTTGGTCCACATTTCCATCATTTGTTGAGAAACCGAGATATCTGCCGGGCCCTCGGGACCACGCCCTGTACCCACAAATGTGATATTGAATATGAAAGGTATTTCTTCTCCATGTGCAGCTGACATCCATTTCGGATACTGACTGAAGGTAGCCTTATGGTTAAATTCATACAAGTAATGTTTCCTTTCAGTGACTCTGTGGACAACATGGTTCAGTTCCAGAATAGTCGGAGCAATGAAAGCAAAGGAATCAGTAGCATCTAGCGATTGCCCTCGTAAGACGTCACTGCTGGCGCCTTCTGTGAGAAATGTTGTCGTTAATGATTGGACGAGCTGCTCTCTCTCAAGCTCAGTAAACTGATTTAGCCGCAATAATAACGCTCCTTTCGCAACTTCCATTGTCATGGGTTTGGGCGGATTTCCGGGGGGAGATGTGAGGTAAACACCCAGTTCATCACTGTTGAAGCCATGAATGGTATCCACGTGGTTTATATGTCCTCGAGAAAGAAGAGTGGAAGGTGAATCGGGCAGAAACCCGTACGTTTTCTCAACTCTAGGGGCCACAGAAACATTTATTAACATCTCGCCATCAACATTTTGCAGGCAAGACAAAAGCTCAATAGAATTGTCTAGGTCATTACACTGAGCTGCTACACTGATCAGCCTGGATACCATTCGGGGACCAACTCTATTCCCGGGGAATGCGACAGCCCAGGGAGACAGAGAAACGCCACTCTCCATGATAGCACGCGCAAACAAACCCTTAGCTAGCGGAGATATAGTGAGAAGGGAAACACTTGAAGATCCAGCACTCTCTCCGAAGATGGTCACTTGTTTCGGATCGCCACCAAAAGCAGCAATATTGTCCTGTACCCATTATAGAGCAGCGACTTGGTCCATCATTCCGTAATTTCCCGGCATCACATCATCCTCCGTAGACAAGAAACCGAAGAGATCGAGTCTGTAGTTGATTGTAACAAGGACAACACCTTTGGTAGCTAGTGATGTAGCGTCGTATTGTGAACCCGAGCCAATGGTGTATCCTCCTCCATGTATCCACACCATCACCGGTAGTGGTCCTTGAACGGTTCCTTGAGTTGGCGTGTAGATGTTTAGATACAAACAATCTTCACTTCTCTTCGGATGCATATTATTTCTATTTATAAAATTGTATTCAGGTATGTCATTCTGCATGCACTCGTTTCCAAAGAGAAGAGCATCTCTGAGTCCATTCCACTTGCTAGGGTTGACAGGGGCCTTGAAACGTAACGATCCTGGAACAGAACACGAATGTAGTCAGAAATAAATGACGCTATCGGAAGGCAATTAAATAAAAATTAGAACAAACTTATTAATATACCTGCGAAGTTTTGTGTTGCCAACAATAATGGTATACACTTTTATTCACCCTGATAAATGCTTGGTACTCATTAAAGTCTTAAATATTCTTGAAACGTGATTAAGTATCTATTGCCCGCTTAAACTTCACTCTGCTTTCCTTCTATATTTTCTTTAGCTGTATAATGTGCATTAATCAAGAGCTCAGCATGTTAATGAACATCTCGTAGACTAGTACGCATCTACCAACATTTCCTGGGAAAGTTTAGAACGGTTGCTGTCTAATGACTTTCACTTTGTCCGCGGTCTAAAGTCTCATGAGCGTAATTGTGGTGGAAATTAATACAACCTAAGCGGAAGCGAATGACAACATGTAATTTTATATTTTCCTCTTTGTGTCTATAAAGGCTATATTCGTCTAGGCACCATTATTCCCCATTGCAGTTTTTAATCAAAACATTGTCGTTCGAAAGATCCATCAAGAACCACCGATCTTTGGGTTTCTCTGACTTCCGATGAATATTCTCAATGAGAAGGGGATACAAACATTCTTCTGGACCTAATATCGTCGGTCTCGCAAGCAATCCACTCAACTTAAAATTAGTAGTTTTTCAGTAGAGACAAAAAACTGATTTTCT